>APFE031056555.1:176508-228235 GCA_000404065.3 Pinus taeda | reverse complement strand
ATTCTTGTACCAGAATAGTTAGTCCAATAGTTAAAGTTTTGATCTGAGTATGGGAATGCCTACCTCAGTATGATATGATATTTTTACATGTATTTTGTGTTGAAAATTGCAGGTTCCAACCGGGCTATCCACAAGATGATCCTCGAAATGATAAAGCACTTCACCCTTCTTATATGACTTAACACCCTTATCTATTACAGGCTTCGTACTTTAGGGGGCAATCTGTTACACTGAATTTTGTCCCCTTGACTATCTGCAGTTTATGTGGCCTCATCAATAGCCACATTGTCCTCTTTGTCAAGCCCCATACCTCTGCTCTTCATGTCAAAACTTCAAAGAGAGATAAAGTCACTTGAAAACATGTTTATCTCTGGGTACGCAGTTTCTCTCTACCTTGCCTGCGTGTACGCACTCCATATACATTAGACCTGCGTAGTAATACGCTCTGTATACTAAAGCTAGGGTGCGTACCCCTGTAAAGGTCAAAAGGCGCAAGTTTCATCTTTTAAAAGTTACTTGTGGTCACTTCTAGAGCCTTCTAGAAGAGTTCTTGACGTGTATTGAGCGCCTCCAGATGGTTCATGCACCCCTATGATAGAGGAGCTTATCCCATCAAGAGAGGAACTACCCCCTCCAAAAGAGGGAGTATCCCATTGATGTTGGAACTGAATAACCTCTTCTAGAATGCTATAAATACAGGCATTGTGCCAAAGGAGGGAGAGGTTGAAAGCTGAACATTCTATAGGGTAAATGCTGCTGGAATTAGGACTTCCATTTGTTGACTTGTGAGGAGAGATCACTATCCTTCCTTGTTGCCATAGTGGGAGTGGGTGAGCTTGTCAAAGTAGAGGAAATCTCTTGCTGGACCCTGGGAGGAGCTTGCACAACACCAAGGCTCAGGTTGTAATGGTTCCTTTGATTATTTAATACAAATAAGTCCATTCTTCTCAATGATTTGTTAATGAATTATTTCATGTATTCCTTGGTCAATATGATAGATATTCTTTATTTTATGATGAATATTCAGATGCTATGTAATCGTTTGCTTTGTTAGTGTATGCAGGTCTGAAAGTGAAGGAGGAGCTCATCTGGATCAGCAAGGCTGGACTGCTACAACAAGCGTGGGACCTAAGGTAAGATCGAAAACATTTGAATTCTCATAGAATGATGTGTATCTAGAGAAGGATAGCTCTTGTTTGGTTTGTTTGTCATTAGAGAGTCTTAGACTCCTAGGAAGGTTGGATTTGTCCGCAAATATAACTCATTCCGTGCGACAGGGAGCGACTGGAGGGTCTTAGCTGCATGGAGAGATTGTCATGGGAGGGATTGGGGGCCTATTACACTCAAGAATCAAGTTCTCTTAGGGGTTGGACACCTGGAGGGGTTGGTTGGCTCTTGAAGGTTTTGTAGCTCCCGAGGGAGGCCTTTAAAGTGTTAGTCCGTCGGTTCCACTTCATTAAGGTGATCTAGGAGGTTGAATCATGTAACTCTTTGTGACATGTTTATTGCAATGGACTGATTAACTTGGGTAAATGTGGGAGGAGGGTGTTACAAAGTGGTATCAAAGCATGGTTCACCCCTTGGACTAGATGGGTAGGATGTGGTTGCCATGCATGCATGTAGATTTTATATGTGCTTGATATATATGCACGGTGATGATAATTTTTTCAATTGTGTTTTCATGTAGAATTTGAAGGTGTCATTTCTGGAATGTGTTTGTTGTGAATGCATGTCAGTTGAATATGAATTTGTTGTGTATGTCTGTGTATATATGTTGTTATGCATGCATATTCATGGTTATGGTATAGTCATGAATGGTATATGGTTAATGGTTGCGATGATGTTTATATATTGAAATGATTATGTTTATAAATTTATTGTGCTAATCCAATTGATATTGCACATGAGATATCCTCCCCTGAACTATACTGAGATGTGTTGATTATGTTTATATTTTATTTTAGATGACATGGTATACTTGCAAGAAAAATATCAAATATGACTAGAAAGATGGTAGACTACAATTCATGACATTCTCCCTATAGATCAGATGAGCAACATGGTGATGGGAACACTCCTAATATAGATACATTGAGAAGGTTGAAGTCATAAATAAGAAGTTGCAAAGAAAATAATGACATAATCATTCAGGAAAAGGAGAAACAAGTAGAGGTTAATGCAGTTATCCTTCAAAGTTTGTCAGACTTGGAGAGACAGGGACTGTTTATGATCAGTCATGGATAGGAGGATAGGACTAATGGGGCATATGATAGTAGGTATCATGGTGGGAATAGGTTGGATAGGGATGACATGATCAGAGATGGAAGGTTCTCATATACACTGGATAGGAGAGGTGATGGACACAAGTTCTATTATAGTTCAGGTTTTGATAGGTACCATTTTCATCATCGTTATCATCCTTACAAGAGGAATGACAAGGGATATTTTCTAGATGAGTTCAAGAAAGAAAATCCACCTACCTTTGAAGGAGATTTGAAGAAACCAAAAGATGCAAAGGTATGGTTACTCGAGATGAAGAATTTCTTTGAACTACATGATTACACAGAGAACATGAAGGCCAAAATAGTTATCTTCAGCCTCAAAGTGAAAACAAACATCTGTTGGGAAGATGCGAAGTGAGTTAGATACATCAGGATAGAAGAGTTGAGTTCGCATGAATTTGAGATACTTTTCAAGAAGAAATATTTGTCAGAGAGGTACTAGGACAATAAAGCCAAGGAATTTTATGAGTGAAATATGGGATCAATGACAGATGAGTATACAACCAAGTTATTAGAGTTTTTGAGGTATGTATCATATATTAAAGATGAGAAAGCCAAAGTTCAAAGATTTTTTAGTGGATTACCATTAGCATTTAAAGATCAGATTGGGTATGATGAGTCGTGGTCACTTAAAGAAGTCATTGGGAAGTTGAAGCACTGTTATGACCAATCAAAGTGTAAGGAAAAATTCGAGCAAGGTTCGAAATGGAAAGATAATACTAAAGGTAAATGGCAGCTGAAAAGAATAAGACCCCAGGAAGTAGGTGAGAAAGAAAAGGTTTCACCTTACAAGAAGTTTAATGGACCTTGGCCTGGAGGAAAACTGAACAGAGGTGATGGGAGGAGACAGTTACAATGTTGGACATGTGGTAAGGAGCATCTCAAGAATAATTGTCCACAGAATCAGGGTGGTAGGCCTCAAATATATAGTTCACATGAAGCATAGATAGTTGGGGATGTTGGGTAGAGAATTCCACGAATCTATGCAACATTGGATAATAGGAAGGCAGATCACCACACATCTATTATCTAGATGTACAATAGGCTTTGTGATCAAGCTGTTTCTATTTTGATTGACCCTGGATCTAATTATAGTTATGTTAATCCTTATTTGGTGGATGAGTGTGGTTTGAATAAAGAAGTGCATGCATAATCTTGGTTAGTGCAGTTGGCTACAAGTACAAAGAAAATACTTCATCATTAGGTAAGAGTTTGTGCATTTGATTTGAATGGTATGCCTACATCAGTGCATTTGAATGTGCTTCCATTTGTATCATACAATATGTTGTTGGGTATGGACTGGTTATATTTTCATAGGACCAAGGTGGATTATTATGAAAATTCCATTGAATGTTTGGATGACAATGGAGAACAAATGATCTTGCAGGGTAATAAGAAGGAAACATTAGTTAGAGTGGTTACAACTATGCAGGAAAACCATAGTCACAGGAAAGGTTGTGTGTTATTTGTAGTACCTATTTCCAGTAATAAAGGTAAGGATGTTGAGGATGCAAAGGTATTAAGAAGACATCTAGTTTTATAGTAGTTTTAGGATGTATTTACCATAGAGATTTCAAAGTTTCCACCTCACAGGGAAGTGGATTTTCCATTGAGTTGGTACCAAGGGAAACACTAAGATCTAACGCATCGTATAGGATGAGCACTCCATAATTAGTATAATTGAAGTTGTAGTTGAAGTAAATGCTTGACAAGGGATACATTAGGCCAAGTGTATCACCTTGGGGGACACTAGTGTTGTTCGTAAATAAGAAGGATGGTACTCTCAAGTTATGCATTGGTTACATGCAGTTGAACAAGGAAACCATCAAGAACAAGTATTCATTTTCGAGGATTGATGACTTATTTGACCAGTTGAAGAGAGAAATAATTTTCACAAAGATTGACTTGATATCTAAATACCATCAGGTGCACATCAAAGAAGAGTATATTTACAATACTGTTTTTTGGACGAGGTATGGGCATTTTGAATTTGTTGTAGTTCCTTTCAGTTTGAATAATTCTCCAACTACCTTTATGTGCTTGATGAATAGTGCATTTCATCCTTATTTGGTGAAGTTTGTTATTGTGTTCATTGATGATTTATTGATATATTCTAAGAATGAGGAAGAGCATGCTAAAAACTTAGCATCCATGTTGAGGTTGCTAAGAGAGCATCATTTGTATGCCAAGCTTAGTAAATGTAGTTTCTTTAAGATAGAGGTACATTACTTGGGACATGTTTCTAAGGCATAACAATGGATCTAGAAAAGATAAGAGTTATTATGGAATTGGAAGCTCTTAGGAATGTGGATGAGGTAAGGTCATTTATGGGGCTAACATGTTATTATAGGAGGTTCAACAGGAGCTTCTCATGCATTGTATATCCTATTACATCATTGCAAAGAAAAGGTAAGAAGTTTGAATGGGCAGAGGAATGTGCAACTAGATTTGAGCAGTTGTTGAAAAATACTATAGTTCTAAAGATTGCAGATTCAGATAAGGAGTTTGTAGTGTGTACATATGTATGTAAGAGAGGACTTGGTGGAGTCCTAATGTAAGAGGGACAAGTGGTATGTTATGAATAAAGGAAATTGAATGAGCACGAGATAATTATGTTACACATGATATTAAGCTAGCAGTGATCATCCATGCTTTGAAGATGTGAAGGCACTATATTCTTAGCAAGAGATTTGTATTGATGAGTGATCATAGTGGATTGAGATACTTGTTTGAAAAATCGAATATGAATGTCAGGAAATCTATATGGTTGGTCATGATCAATGAGTTTGATTTCAATAGCAGGTACATTAAGGGAAATGAAACGAGGGTTACATATGCTCTTAGCATAAAAGTGCATGTGAATTATATAAAAACTATGAGTTTGTATGGGACAGATTTACATCATCATATCTTACATGCAAGGCAACAGGATGATAGGTACATGGAGCTTAGGCATAAGTTACAATAGAGTACAGGTGAATAGGATGTGGATTATCATCTTAAAAATAATGGTTTAATCAGATTTAGGGAAAAGGTATAGTGTCAGACAAAAGTGAGCTTAAGAAGCTTATGTTGAGGGAATTTCATGCTAAACCGTATTCAGGTAACCTAGGATACCATAAGACATTGACGATGGTGAAGAAGTTCTACTATTGGCCAAATTTGAAGAAGTAAGTGGTAGAGTTTGTGGCAAGATTCTTGGATTGTCAATGAGCTAAGGTAGAGTGTAAGCATGCAGGTGGATTACTATGCCCGATTCTAATTCCAGAGTGGAAATGGGAGGTGATTTCCATGGATTTCATTACATGTTTTCTAAGGATATCTAGAAAGAATGATTCCATCATGGTTGTGGTGGAAATATTGACAAAGGTAGCACACTTCATCACAATGAAGTCTACATATTTAGCTAGTGATGCAGCACAAGTCTTCATTAGGGAGATAGTGAGGCTGCATGGTGTTCTAAAGAACATTGTGTCAGATAGAGATGTTAAGTTCACTTCTAGGTTCTAGAAAGAGTTGTTTGCAGGCTTGGGTACAAAGTTGGCCTTTAGCACAACTTATCATATGTAGATAGATGAACAAACAAATAAGGTCAATAGGGTTTTAGAGGGCATGTTGAGAATGTATATGATGCATCAACAATGAAAGTGGGAAGAATATCTTCCACTGGTAGAGTTTTCTTACAACAATGGGTATCAGGAGTTACTAAGGATGCGTCCATTTGAAGAATTGCATGGTTGGAGTTGTAATACTACTATTAGTTGGAGTGATCCAGTGAACAGGGTGTTGATAGGACTGGAAATGTTGGCAGAGATGGAATAGGAAATCTAGGTTATCAAGAAGAATCCAAAGGCAACACAGGAGAGACAAAAAATTTATTCAAATAAACATAGGTGGTTTAAGGATTTTCAGGTTGGGGAACATGTGTACTTGTGGATCAAGCCCAAGAAGATCTCCTTGAGGATTGGGTCATGTGCAAACTTGGCACCTCGGTATTGTGGACCTTTCAATATTCTTGATAGGATTGGTCTAGTGGCATAAAATCTTCCACTTCCTCCAACAAGAAAATTCCATGATGTTTTCCGTGTTTCATTTCTTAACATGTATGTAAAGGATGTTGATCATGTTGTTGATTGGTCTATATTGCAAGTGGATCCAGAAGTAGAATTCTAGCTGGAACCCCAGTGTAATCTTTAGAGAAATATGCTCATGCTCTAGAACCAAGCAATCAAGTAGGTTAACAATGGAATCACTTTGGGCCTAATGAAGCTACATGGGAGATGAATGATAATATGCAAGCTATGTATCCTTCTCTATTTTCTGGTTGAGTAGATGTATTTTGGTATAAGTTTTGTCATGGTGCTTTGGTATATCTATATATGCATATTTATGTAAATATCACCATCAAATGTGTTATAAAGATCCAATAAGCGGTACTATGGTTGTCATGTTTGTCATGTGGGTTTTCTTTTAAGCAGGTTTTTCATTGTAAATATTGCATCAAGCTAAGTTATAAATCTCCATGGGTAGTATGTTTTTCGTTTTAGTGATATTATTGGTTTTAGGTGTCATTGAACACCAATGACAGTATTCCCCTAAGGGGGAGGGGTTTGTAACAACCCCGAGTTAAAAATACATGTAATAAAGTTAGTAAAGGAAAAATAATAACCAAGGTCATGGGACACTTATTCCAAGCCGAATATTGGGCAAAACATCCTAGTGGGTGTTCATTTGGTTTAATATGTCTAAGGGAAAATTGACAAAGGCAATGGAAAAGTCATTGAAAAGGAAAAGAGGCATTAATTGGCATTTAATTTATGAAAATAAATGAAATTAGGAGAAAAGGAAGGTGAAAGGTCACAGGTTTCATGTGAGGAGGAAAATGAAGGAAAAATAATGGAAATTGAAGAAAATAGAGGCCTCACTAATAAAAAGGCTTCTGAGGATCAATTCACAACCTTTTGTCAGTTCAAATTTGTATCTCTCTCTCTCTATTCTCTCTACTCTCTCATACTCTCATATACTTAGAGTATTCTTAGAGCACTCTAGCGTTGGAGGAAAGAAGGCAAAGGAAGGACAAGAAAGCAAAGGGAAGTAAAGATCAAGAAATGAAGAGTGGGATCAAGCGGCTACAACGGGATTACTTGTAGGTTTTAAGTTTTATGATGATTTCCTTGCTAGTGTTGGTAAGCATGGTACATGCATGTTTGGTTTTGTTCTCATGCAGTCATTGGTATGGGTTTTTCCAGGTGTGACAGTGGCTTTCATCCTGGCCTTGCCATTTCCAGATATCTGTGGTGTGATGGGGTTGCTCTTACTTGGTTGAGATGGTTTTGAAACTAAGTGGGCTGGTCTTAGGAGGAAACAAAAGGCCTAGGAATCCCTGGACTGATGAAGGTGGTACTGCGGTAAAGTATGATTATGTATGCACTCGTTGGTCCTAGGAATCATTGACCAGTGAATGTAAGGATATATGATAAATCATAGAGGGTGGAGACATATAAATTCCTCACATTTTAGGTGGATATATCCAAAGGCATCCGTGCTTGGATAGGACTAGTGATCCCTCGACCAGCATATGGTGGGATTGTGGTAAATCCTAGTAGTGTATGTTTGTTGTTTGGACCTAGGAATCCCTTGGTGGGATTGTGGTAAAGCCTGGCTATATATATGAGGGCTTAGGCCTACGAACCACATGGTTGATTGTGGTGAATCCCGAGCAATCCCTAGTTGTTTTGTTGTAAGTCCCACATTCATGCTTGGAATATGGCATGGGGGTGATTGGTTGGAAGAAATATTTGGCTCAACCCAATGTATAGTCGGGTGGTACATGGAAGTCCTTGGCTTGGTTTTTTCTTTCATATGTTAATAAAATATCTTTCCTCTCATGTTTTATGTGTAGATATACTTGTTAATTAGTGATTTTGATTACTACCCTGTCATTGTTATTTTGCTAGTTATATACTCGTTATAAGCATGGTTTTATGATAGATCTTAGTCATGACTGTCATCATGTTTTTATTAGTAAATGAATGTATGACATAATAGATGATAATGCAACTATTTTGAAAGGGCATTAGTCCTTCTTGGATAATCTCAAATAAGTATGAGACCACTATGTTCAGATCTGTTGTTATGACCTATAGATTACATGTTCATGATGTGCTTGACACAATGCCTATCATGGCTGGTAGGGGTCAGGTCAAGCCCTTGTTCAATTTTTTATATTAGTAGCCTTGTCTCAATGTTATTTATAATTTTTAAAAGTTTCATGAAGTTCTGGGTAGAGGCCTTAGTCGTAGCCTGAAAAAGTGGCTCAGAATTTGAGGTCACTGGCACAGAAATGCCTGGAAAAGGTCACAGTCACATGGAAACCTTGTTGTGGGAGTGACTGCAGGTTCTCACTCACATGGAGGGCTTTTCATGGGAGCGAATAGGGGTCTATTACATTTAAGAAGCAATTTCTCTCAGGGGTTGGATACCTAGAGGGGTTGGTTGGCTCCTGAAGGTTTTGTAGTTCCTCAGAGAGGTCTTTAAAGTGTTGGTCGATTGGTTCCACTTCCTTAAGGTGATATAGAAAGTTGAATCAAATCATAGTAACTCTTTGTTACATGTTTACCCTAGTTGACTACTTAGCTTTGGTAAATGTAGGAGGAGGGTGTTACAAGCAAGCTGGGGCCTTGAATTGGCTAAGTGTTGGCCAGAGTAGGACAATCAACATGAGAAATTTTACCATTTAACTTATTCTTCAGGATTCAGGATTAAAGAAAGACATTGTAATAGTTTCTCATTCTCATCTGATTAATGAAAAGAAGAGGCAAGTATTTTTGTAGTTGGGCTCACCTGTAACTCATTGTGTTCTTGTGTTGTTTTAATGGATGAATGTCATTGCATGTGTTTCTAGATTGTGATTTCCTTTCCACAATAGTAGAGGAAATTTGTAATCTCTTGATTTCAGTTTACTTTCATCAGTAGTAGAAAATTTCAATTAATTTCTACATGATATCATAGCAGAAATCACAATAGCAACCAACCAATAGATCTTCTCCTTTAAAGATTTTGATTTGCAAATTCAGTGAAGTAGTTTTCTTGTGAGTGAGAAAATGTCTTTCAATGGGATTAATATTGGAGTATGCCCTTGAGGAAACCTAAAATTTCATAGCCTGGAAGGACAGGATGGAAGCAGTGCTTGATGATAATGGTGTGCTGGAGTACAACAAAACATGCATTCCAATGTCAGTAGTATTCGATGCACAAAGGTTATCCCAGTGGAAGAAGGATACTACTAAATCTAGGAGGACCATCTTAGGGGGTGTGAGAGACCACATACTCTTGAATTTACATGGTAAGGAGAATCCATTTTCTATGTGGATTAACCTCACTAAGGTATTCAAAAATGGTAGCGATGTGAGGAAATTAAAACTGCGCGACAAGCTTAGAAACATCTGCATGCAGAAAAGAGAAGCCATTCCAGATTGCCTCTCCAGGTTCACTCAGTGTCAAGATGAGATTGGAAGATTTGGAGAAAATATTCCCACTTTAGAACTAGTGAGCCTATCCCTACTAGGCCTTCCAAAATCCTGGCACAATTGCCAAGACTCTATAAATGGAAGGGACAAATTGCCAAATTGGGAGATACTTTGGTCTCATATGGTGTAGGAAGAAATTCGGCGAAACACTAGATATGGAGTAACATACAAATATGACGAGGAAGAAAATTTTTCCTTGGTTGGGAAGGGAAAGAAAGGAAAGGAAAAGAATGCCCAAAGAAAACCAGAGACTATCCAGAATAATTACACAAAAAAGGACTTAAACAAGATAAAATGTTTCCACTGCCATGAATTGGGGTACTATGCAACAAAGTGTCCTCACAAGAAGTCTAACAAGAAGCCTTGAGGAGGAGTAGAGGTCAAGTACTTGCCTCACAATTCGAATTAGAGTTCACCCTCATTGCATGCATGACCAACACTATAATGGAGAGTGTGTGGTATCTAGATTTAGGTGCCTCATTCCATATGACAGATGCAAAGAATTCTTTAGTAGTCGAGAGGAGAAGGACCTTTAGATGCACATAGAAATTGGGGATGATAGGTCATACAATACCAAAGTAATTCATACTGTAACCATTAAGAGAGAGTCAAGTTCCCATATTTATATTAAATATGTCATGTATGTACCTAGGATGAAGAAAAACTTGATCGTTGTAGTTGTATTGGAGGATCATGGCTATGATGTTGTTTTCAGTAGGGGGAAAGCCTTTATGAGATATGTAGCTATCGAGTAGGTGAAACAAATTGGAGTTCGAGTCAAGAATCTCTACAAACTTGGGGTGGAAGATTGTGCTACACTAAGCATAAAGGAAGGATAATTGTAGAGTCAAGATGTTGGAGAAATCTAGCACAAGTGCATGTGACACTTACACCATGGAGCCCTAAAAATCATGTTGTATATTACCATTGGTCTCCCGAAATGTACCCTTGACCAGCATGATGTCTGCAAGGGGTGTACATTAAGGAAATATGTGAAATCCACCTTCCAGGGCCAAGATAGTAGAGTTGGAGCAATCTTGGACTAATTCGACTCTAATGCATGTCGACCATTTTCTACAGCCTCTACAACAAAACATAGGCATTATGTAATTTTTATTGATGACTTATTAATATAATGCTAGATCTTCTTCATTCAGAATAAGGATGAATTTTTCTCAAAATTTGTTGAATTCAAAGCATTTGTTGAAAAGGAGTCTAGTCAGAAATTGAAAGCCCTGAGAAGTGAGAATGGAGGAAAATATATATCTAACACCTTCAAGTAGTTTTGTGCCAAAGAGGGTATTAGAAGAGAACTAATAGCACCCCATAACCTAAAATAAAATGGGATGGCTAAAAGGAAGAACATAAGCATAGTGGGAGCAACAAGATCCATGTTGCATGATCAGGGGCTACCATTACACCTATGGGAAAAAGCATGTAACACCATAGTTTATTTGGAGAACTAGAGTCCTCTTAGAATACTTGGCATGATGACACTAGAAGAAGTTTTCTCTGGGAGGAAGCTAGATGTATATAATTTCATAATTTTTGGAGCCATTGCATGTTTTCATGTCTCCAAGGATAGTAGGAAGAAACTTGATCCTACAACTGAGATGGGATTATTTGTAGGATACATAGAGACGTCACATAACTATAGGGTGTATTTTCCCTCACTCAGGGTGACAATAGTGAGGATAGATGTCAAATTTGATGAGGAGAAGCCTTTGAGATTCTCTCTAGAGTGATACTTGGGTATAACACCATATAAGGAGCTTCTACCTCCAAAGGATGAGCCTCATGTAGAGCTTCGGGATGTTGTGGAGAAATCAGATGTAGAGGAGAAGATGAGAGGTAGAGTGGAGGCAACCACTCAACCAAAATCTTCTAGAGAGGGGAGAAAGTGAACCAGAGAAGCTGAAATATTGGTACAGGTTGCATGGGAGTAAGTGGGAGCTCCTACATCTTAGCGTAGATAACTGGGTATATGGCTCTCGTGAATAAACTCATTGAGATAGATCCTTCTTCATTTGAGGAAGAATTTTATCAACCAATGTGGGTTGATGCCATGGTGGAGGAGTATGAATCCATCATGAATAAAATTTTATGGAAGGTGGCATCAAGACCAAAGAAAAATTCAGTGGCTAGTTCCACATGG
This sequence comes from Pinus taeda, assembly GCA_000404065.3. Taxonomy (NCBI): domain Eukaryota; kingdom Viridiplantae; phylum Streptophyta; class Pinopsida; order Pinales; family Pinaceae; genus Pinus; species Pinus taeda. The sequence goes on along the minus strand of APFE031056555.1, from coordinate 216,269 downwards.
ATCTACAAAGTGAAGCATGCATCTGATGGGAGCATGGAGAAGTACAAGGCCATATTTGTGGCCAAAGGTTTCTCTAAGGTAGAGGGAGTGGATTATGAGGAAAAGTTTGCACCAATGGAAATATATTCCTCTATCAGAACCATTCTAACATTAACTGCATAGATGGGGTGGAAGATCCACCAGATGGATGCCAATACTACCTTTCTCAATGGTGTTGTTGAGAAAGAAATTTACATAGAGAAGCGAGAGGGATTTGAGACATATGACAGAGAGACATGTGTGTAGACTTAGGAGAGCCTTGTATGGTCTCAAATAGGCACCCCAAGCATGGTATGTTTGGATTGATACATATCTCAGTGGATTTGGATTCACCAAAAGTAAAGTAGATGTCAATATCTATCACATTGTGGCAGATGGAAAGTTTCTTATCCTAGCTTTGTGTCTTGATGACTTTATACGTATAGGGGATGAGAATTTCATCTGCTCTTGCAAGGAGGACCTTGTGAGAGAATTTGAGATGAAAGACACAAGCTTGATGTAGTACTTCCTTGGGCTAGAATTATGGAAGGGTGATGGTCAGTTTTTTGTGAGTCAGGGGAAGTATGCCTCTGAAATACTTCAAAGATTTCACTTGGAGTATTGCAAGCCTATGGACACACCTCTAAATACAAACAAGAGGAAGGAGGAGAGGAAATAGATGCTACCATCTACAGACAACTTGTAGGATCCTTGATGTATCTAGTGAACAAAAGGCCCGACATATGCTATGAAGTTAATTAATGCAGTCAAGCCATGGTGAAGCTTAACAATTTGTATTGGAAGGAAATAGGGCATGTGTTGAGGTACCTCAGAGGCATAACCAAGTATGGGTTATGGTACATGAGGACAGAGGGAGTGAAGCTCTAAGGCTATGGTAATGCATATTAGGTAGGGATTTCATTAGACAAGAAACGTACTTCAGGTGCTATCTCCAATGTTGGGTCTACAGTTATTTCCTGGTATAGCGGGAAACAAAGGTTTGTGGCACTTAGTTCAAGAAAGTATGAATACATGGTTGCAAGTCAAGAAACATGTGAGGCCATATGGCTAATGAAAATACTTATGGGTCTTTCCAATTAGGATATGGATATGACAGTTATTTATTGTGATAATCAAAGTTGTATTAAACTATTTGAGAATCTAGTATTTCATGATAGGTCCAAGCACATTGATATCGGGTACCATCACTTATGAGATTGTGTACAAAGGAGAATTATGATGCTACAGTACATTCCAACTAAGGAGTAGGATTTTGATATCTTGACAAAGTCATTGTCAAGAGGAAAATTTGAATTCCACGTGTGCAAGATAGGAGTGGTGCAAAATTCGTTTCTTTATCAGAGGGAGTGTTAGAAATTGTAGCAAGAAAGGATAAATTTGACTTGTGCCTTAGTCAAATTTAGTAAATCAGTTTTCCACATCAACATGATGACTTGGATTATAGTTAACTTGTGTGACATGGATTTCTCTACTATTTTACTCAGTAAATTTGATTTATAGACTAGAAGTAGAGTTATGCACATAGTGATTGCTAAAATTTAGAAATCTAGTTCAGTTATTTTCAGTTTAACTCTGTTAACTAAGGTCAAGAAAATAGTTGAGTTAGTTGAAGGTTATCTGAGTAGTAGAACTGTTGTTAAGTTAGTGATCTCTCAATTAAAATAATCAATCAACTAAAATAGCCTAGACATGCATGGAATTAAAATTTCCTATATGGAGTGGAGGAAAAGGCACACTGTAATCATCAATTTTATACTAGTTAAGTGTATAGACTTGGTAGTTAAGAAGGTGAATCATTCCTTGGGAATTGTCTAAGAAAATAGGAGAAAAATTCTATCTTTTAGGAGCTAATTTCCTCCAGGATTGTGTATGGAATTAGGATCAAGATAGGGTCTTGAATTGAATAAGTGTTGGCAAGAGAAGGACGGTTGACAGGAGAACATGTTTACAGTGCATCTTGAGCATCAGGATCAAAGAAAGACATTGTAATAGTTTCTCCTTCTCATCTGAATAATGAAAAGCAGCAGATGGTTTTTCCCAGTTAGGTTCCCCTATAAATCATTGTGTTCTTTTGTGGTTTTAATGCTTGCATATCATTGCATGTGTTTCTAAATTGTGATTTCCTTTCTGTAAAATAGTAGAGGAAATTTGTAATCTATTGATTTCAGTTTGATTTCATCAGTAGTAACAAATTTCTATTAATTTCTACAAATATGACGAGAATAAATACACACATAAAAATTATTCCAGGAGTCATTTCACTTATATGTTTTCAATGAATGACTATGCTACATAAATCAAAGGGAAACAAGGAATGCTCCACTGAACTGATGAGAAGCAACATTCTCTATTGGAACTCCCTCCAAGACAGTTTCACATCCAGAGTAGTCTTCCTTACCAGAGACCATATCAGGTCGACCTAGGACTTCTTTAATGACATCAGGTCTAGTCTAGGATCTCATTGACCACAAAGGGTCTAGTTTGGAATTCCACTGGCCAACCAACTCAAGAATACCATTTTTAGCAATGTCCTGCCTCCTTCAACAACATATTCTATGAGGGTATCAAGCTTATAATTTTTTTTCCTCTTTTGGGCCCTCTCCAACTAGGTTCTAAGTTCACAAGGTTGCCCCTAGAGTTTTCCTTTACACCCCCTTGGCTTTCTTTTCCGTAACTGAGATAATTTATCTCTAGGGAGAGGAATAATTATCTTCCAATTGTTTGGTATGTAAAACTCTCATTTAACATATGTTCCCACCATAATTTTCATGGCTGACCATAAAAAATATTTATTAATGAAGTTTAGGGAGAAAAATAAACATTTATGTTTATCACTTATTCATATTAGTCCTTTATCATGGCCTGTAGTATGTCATGTAACTTTAACAAAAGTAAATTGAAATATTTACAATTCACTGAGGGGTATTACATTATATCCCTCTCGAGTAAAACACCATACTCGGTGTTTGTTACTCTCCCTTAGAACAAGATGGGATATGCTTGACGCATAAAATTCTTATCCTCCCAAGTACCATCTTCCAGGATGAAGTGATAGTTCACTTCTGTAGCATAATTTCTCTCTAATCAAGAATACACAAAGGCTTGACTAGGAAAATATCAGTCTGGATCAACCTATATCCATGGTCATCATAGCTATTGTTAGTTTCCCATCAATCATTAATTAAAACAAAACATATATAAAATAATTTCAACTTTATTTTTTACTTGTACATCCTTCCAGTTAATAATGTGTTTATGATCATATATGTACTTCTTAAATAAGGAGACATGGAATACATTATGTATACATAGATGATTAGGTAGAGCCAATTGATAGGCTACATGCTCAATTCGAGCAAGTATTTGGAAAGGGCCACATCATTGAGGAGACAATTTTGTGCAACTCCCTCACCTCAAGATGTTTTTTTTTTTTGACTCTTATATACACATGAACTCCTACCTGAAATTCTTTGTAGGTTTGTCTTGTGTCTGCATATTTTTTTTTCGATCCTAAGAAGTCTTCAAATTCATTTGTACATTCTTCACAATATGCTCCATTTCTTTTGGAATGTCTAGTTCCAATATTAGTTTATATTAAGCATTATAAGAGTTAATAGGTTTCCTACACCTATGCCCATTAAATACTTTGAATGGTGTCATCCTTAAGGAATCATGATAACTTTTATTGCATGCAAACTCCACCAAGTGAAGGTAATATTCCCAATTGGTTGGTTGCTACATGACATACATCCTTAACATATCCTCCAACCCTTGATTCACTCGTTCAGTTTCGCCATCCGTTTGCAGATGGTAGGTAGTACTGAACTATTCTTGAGTTCCTAATCTAGTAAACAAAGCCTTCCAGAAATAAAAATTAAACTTAACATCTCTATCAAATATTATGACCTTAAATATACCATGTAAACAAAATATCTCTCATAAATATGTCAACAATTTGAACAACTTCTTAAGTTGATTGTACAAGAACAAAATGTGTTGATTTACTTAATTTATCTACCACAACCATTATGGATTTATTTTTTATTTTTGAGTTGGGTAGACCTGTCATAAAATCTAGAGTGATAATTTCCCACACCCATTCGAGAATGGGCAATGAGTGAAGTAAGCCTACTGGATGTTGATGTTCAACTTTTACCTATTGGCTTTCTAGAAATTTTTCCAAATCTTCTCTCACTTCCCTTTTCATACCAAGCACAAGATAATATTTTCTTAAATGAGTAATTAATTTCTAGTAATCAGAGTGGGAAACATAAGGGTTTTTGTGATATTCATATAAAATTAGTCTCTTAACATCTTACTGGTTGGGAACATAAATTTTGTCCCTATAAACCAAAAAATTGTCCTTACTAATTTCATATCATAATTAATTTTTAGTGATGTTTTCTTCCTTCGTTTTCTTCCATAAAAATTGATATTTTGGGTCTCTTTACTCTGCATCTTTAATCTGATTTGTAAAATCGAATTTTATTTGACTAAATGAAATTTCATAAATACAATTTAGCCTCCTATTTAAGGAATCCACCACTCAATTTTATTTATCTTTCAAATTCTTTATATCAAAGTCAAATTTGCTTAAGAAAGCATTCCAATGTGCTTGTCGAGCGTTAAGGCTGGGTTGTTTAAAGAAACTAGTCAAGCTACTATGATCATTCATCAAAATGAATTTCTTTCCTAATAGGTAGGTCATCATACCTTTAAAGCATAAACTACTAATTTTAATTCTAGCTCATAAGAAGCATACTTTTGTTCATGCTCCTTCAGTTTCTAGGACTCATAGGCTACCACTCAACCATCTTGCATCAACATACCTCCTACCCCTTTCTAACACACATCTATACAGACAAAAAATTCCTTTTATGCGTTTGCAATCATTGGAATGGGGGTTGTTATCAACAGAAGATTTAAGTAGTTAAAACTATTTTGACATTTTCGTTTCCAGTTAAAATTTATCACCTTCTTCTATAAAGAGGTTATGGGGTAAGATACTCTCGAAAATCCATCTATGAAGCATTAGTAATAGCCTACTAATCCCTTCAAGGATCTAATATTTGTAACATTTTTAGGAATGGGTCATTCCATAGTTTTTTTAATCTTTTTTGGATCTACAACGATTCCCTCTTATGTGATTACATGTCCAAAGTATTGTATTTTATCTTTATAGAATTCACATTCGCTATACTTGGCGTATATTTTGGTGTTCTCGTAGGGTTTGCAAGACTATTTGCAAATATCTTTTATGCTCTTCCATTTTCTTAGACTAAATCAAAATATCATCAATAAAGAATAACATGGACTTATCTAGATATAGGGGATATAGGTTGTTCATAAGGCACATAACGTGGTCGGGGCATTAGTAGGCCCAAAAGGTAGAACAACAAATACATAGTGCATGTAATGAGTCCTAAATGTAGTTTTTCATATGTATTATTCCCTTATTCGTATTTGATGGTATCCTAAGTGTAAATAAATATTGGATAACACAGTAGCACCCTTAACCTAATCAAATAAATCATCGATTCGAAGTAGTGGGTACTTGTTTTTTATAGCTAACTTAGTCAGTTGCTGGTAGTCAATGCAAATCCTCATGGTTCCATATTTCTTTTCAATAAAAAGTACATGGGCTCCCCATGACAATACACTCAGACAATGTATTTTATGTCAAGTAGCTACGTCTTTAATTCAGTTAATTCTGGTATACTCATACTGTAGGGTGCAACCTTCGATACTCTGGTGGCTCCCAAAATTAATTCAATCCCAAAATCAATATCCCATTTAGGGGGTAACCTAGGGATCTCTTCTAGAAATGCATCTTCACAATTTTGAACAATTAGCATATTTTCCAAAGTTGCTGTCTTTTCCTTAGAATTAGTGTACCCCACATGGACTACAAAAATATGACAACCCTTCCTAACACATTTTCCTAGCTATGGAGTTGTAATTGGTCTTAATTTCAAGGGTCTCACTATCCCTTGGATTTCCTACCTAGAACCTCTTTCATTAATAAAACTATTAGTTTTACTTTTACAGCTTACAAGGGACCAATGCTTTTCCAACTAATCCATACCAATCAAAATGTCAGAAGAACCTAAGAGATAAATATTTAAATATCTTTTTATTGGATGGCCTGCCAATTTAGAAAGAGAGTACTCAACTTTTCTTTCCACTCTCCCTTTTTCCCTAGTGGCTAACTGAGCCAGTCACAGGTTCTTAAGCTTACTAACTTACAGATGACATGAATCCACTATTTTAGGACAAATAACTCAGGCTTACTCAATGATCTATTAATGTTCGACCTGATGGTCCTCCAATGTAACAATGATTTTGGATAGATTTCTTCCTAATTCTTTGACAATAGATTCCTCTTGAATATTTCCTTCCTATTATGTTCTTCCACAATAAGGGAAATTTTTAATATAAAGTGGTTATGCATAACCCCAAGACTGTAATGGTGGTTTTTTTGGTTGACCAGATTCAAGTTTCCTTGAAAATTCTAATGGTTTGGATTCATTCTGCGGCCAGGGTTTTTGCTGAATTTTCCTAAGAATTTACTTTGTTGGTTTTTGTGCAAATTCTTAGTATTTTCATTTTTTGTATTCTTAGTATTCTGAGGATATTTTTGTCCTTTCTTTCTTAACGATGTTTTGTTATTTTACCCTTTTTGTTTCATCTGATGATATCATATTTTTTCTTTATGAACAACTTTGACCATGGTCTTAGAGTTATCAAACACCAACCATTCCTTCATAGATATTGGCAGATTGTTTATAAAAAATTGCACCATTTCCTTTTATTCTAATATGTAACGGACATATCTCAATAAGGAAGTAAATTTTGCCGCATATTCATGCATGGAGAGTTGACCCAATATGAGGTCATGATATTCTTTAGCTCTATCATGATAAAACCACCAAGTTAAGTACTTATTCTTGAAATATTGCCTAAAATTTTCCCATGTTATCACATGTTCATCAATTCCCTGGACCTCTTTAAATTTTTCCCACCACAAGATTTCTTTTCCCTGGATTTGGTAGATTTCCATATGAACCTTCAAGTTGTTGTCATATTCATAAACCTGGAATTACTTATTAATATTTACTAACCATGCTTCGGCAACGTTTTCTGACTCACCATCATATGTTGCGGGCTTAATTTTTCTAAATTCCCCTTATAATTTTGTTATTTGTCTTTTTGCTCACTTCTATATTCTCCCCGCAGAATAATTTCTAGATTCTTCCTCATCTATTTACTTGCTTCCCTATGACTCTTATGTAGGACTTTTCTCAGGTATGTTGACCTCTCTTCGCCTATGTGATTATGCTATGTTTCCATTATCAAGAGTTGGGTCTGATACTATTAAATTATGTCTGTCAGTTAGGCTTTTAATTATTCTTTCTTGGTCCTACATCAATCACTCATTATCAACCCTTAAATTGGTCATTTATGTCCTCAATTGTTGCACCATTTCCAACAGCATTACGCTTGTGGACTAAGGTTCTTCCCCTAAATGGACCTACATTTCTAGATTTGATTGTGGACAGGGTATCAAATTAGACCCTATAGGTGGTCTTATACATGGTGTGGTCATCATACCACTTCCCCTTATCATATCTCACTCCGTGGAATAAAAACTTCAATTTTATTACTCTCTTAGTTTTCCCTGAATATGCCACAATGTGGTAAATGTGGCTCTAATACCACTTGTAACACATCTCTTCAATTTTTGTTTTCTTACATTGGAAAATGGTAAATTAGTAAACTATGTCAAATTACATGAAATTCTTATGGTTTATCCCTATTATTAAATGTAAAGGTAACAATATGAGTGATTATTATTAATCATTGTATATAATATAAGTTCTCGACCATTCCTGTCTCTTTGTTATTGGTATGGTCCTTACACATTTTTATAACTCTTTTAATTATATTCCAACATACACATTGATACATGAAAATTCCTCTTTCACAGTGAACCAAGGTTGTCTTTGGTAATGTAATAAAATTATCCCTTTCAAGCATTAGAACATAACTTTCATTTTCATGTGTTAATTATTTTTGCATTTTATGTATTCCATTGAAACCTTACAACCCATCGAAATCCAACTGTCTTGACTCCATACACATATACCCCTATAATTATAGAGATGACTTTGATACCTCTTCTGAATTCTCTAAACCCACCAACTATAGTGCACTTTGGGAATTGACTCCTCCTTGGAAATGGTGATTTAATGAATGATTCTAATTTTCTAGGGTTTATATCTAAAGTAGGGAGGAGGTTCTACATTTATGGGAGTAACCATCTCCCTCCCACCATGTCATTATACTCCCATTTGCACCAATTTGCTGGGAGAGCGAGATCTGTAACTAAACTTTCTACTCACAATTTTTTTCATGGTTCTGGTCCCTTTGGCTCGTAAGAGTGAAGTTCATCAACATAGACCCTCCATTCAATTTCCAGGTAATTGATTTTTTAAGACATTTTGTTGATTGGAATTACGTTATGGTTAATTATTCTCAACCTTTTCTTTAATCTCCTATGTGGTTACCATGTAGGTTAATAGTGACAATAGGGTCATTTAGTGTTTTCCTTTGAGGGTTGAATGCTTGGAGAAGAAACCCTCTTGCATCCTCGAAGAAAGGTATCAAAACTTCTCATTTTTTCTTGATGAATAAACCCTTTCTTTTAGGCATGAAATTTCCTTTCTCATTAACCTCATTTTCTTTTCATTTTTATAGGTCGTAATGGTTACAAGTAAAATTTAAACCCTAACCCCATCCCTTATTTTCTTATATTATTTGAGGTTACAATCTTAGCTTTTATAACAATGCCTTGTTGGAATTTACATAGGCTTGTTTCCAACTTTGCGAGCATGATTTCGACTTGCATGGAGTACCTTCGGTTCTAATCGCATCTCTCCTTGTGGTTACTTTAACAAGTACTATGGAAGCCAAGGCAGAAATGGGAATATGCTTTTGTTATAGAATGTTTTATGACATTATTTCGGTTACGTTCTTGTTATGTATAAGTTGAGTGATAGGTTAGGTTACCAGTCATATGGACCTGAGCTTCTCACCCACGAGGGTTAAGTTATTGTCCAGACTAATTCAAATGTCTAATGAGTAAAATTTTCCTATTAATAATTTTTCTAGAGGCATTCATGGCCTATGCATTTTTGCAATTGAGAAATCTTCTTCTTCCTTGGAAAATAAATTGGTTATTTTTTCTTTATTGTCTTTCACCATTAGTACTAATACCTAATGGAAACTTTTAAGAAATTACAGGGAAATTTTGGGTTTTACTTCATGTATTATTATTTATTGTTTAAATTGAGTATTTGACTTCATTGAATGTACAATAGTTTTATTTATTTGAATTTTTTTTTTTTTTGTTATGATGCTTGTAAATTCATATTTCATCTTGACAAGTTTTCTATTCCTTTTTTGTTAAAGAAAAAAGAAAATAAAAGGAGATTGAACACTTCTTTATTTCTTTTAGAATATGGGGTTTCAGTATGTCTATTCAGTTCTCATTCCAATTTTTACCACATTAGAAAACAAAATAGGTCTCAGTCCAATGGATAGTAAAAACCATCATTTTGTTTTCTTCTCCTTTTTGCAATAATATGATAAAATTCTTTATCAGTGTTATTCTCACGCAAACAAGACTTGTATTTACTCGTATGCAAAGGCATATATATATATATATATATATATAATATATATATATATAATATATAATATATATATATATATATAATATATATATATATATATATATATATATATATATAGGAAGGTTAGTGGCACTTGTCACTGGGACTCACCATATACCTTCCAATCCTAAATATTTCATAATTTTAGGATTGTTCTGAGTAGATGGATAAACCCTATTTTGTCCAATAGTTTGGGACGAACCTAAATTCATTTAAAATATCAATATTTTCTTCACAATATCATAATACCTATGGATATGGAATTTATACCTACGGATAAGTACATCTTCCCTAAGTGTGTAGTTACACTTAGAACAGTAGAAGGAAAGTGGTTTAACCTTTTCCTACAATAGATAGATGAGATGGAGGAACCTACTTATGATCTTTCGCTTCCTTTGATCTCCTTTGAATTGCTCCTGTCGCACCCACTCGAACTGAATTCACTCAATTAGTACCTGCCAACATAAACATAAGACGAAACGATCAAAGCATATGATCTACCTACTATGAAAAAATGGAATTGACAACATTTGAATTTATATTCATCATAGATATAAAAAGAATATGGGAAAAGGAACAAACAACTTTATTGATTTATAGAAGGAGGGGTTACACCCAATGTGGTTCGATCCCATGTCACTCATCCAACTTAGTCCAAACCCTCATCACACCAATAGCACATCAATCTAACAACATAAAATTAATTGACAATGATCTGAAGTCTCAAACCAACAATATTTCTCTACAATCTTCAAATTCCAGCCCCTGATCACTATGATGAGTGGTCAATTTATAGGGAAATGCAAGTGGTTTTGTCATAAATTGGGCATTGAATGGTTTTCCAAAATTGGAGTTAGTTTCCATGGAGAAAGAGATGAGAGGATAGAGGGATAATTGGTCCATAGCCTATCCAAAATCGAGCTCATAGGATGAGATAATCGTTGGCCATCCTTCTATAATGCTTTAGAATCAAGGAATATTCACAGAATCCTATGCCAATTTAGCTCATTCTCACCTAGTGTAGGTATAAGTGGGCCCAAGCGCACTGCAGTGTAGGTCTGAATGGGCCTACCTGCTCTGTAGTGCAGTTTCCCCTGACTAAGGCTATGCTGGTGTCCCAAGGAGGCATTTCAGCAGGGTTTCAAGCTAGGAAATTTTCATGGATGAAAGCATTCAATTTGATGACTTGTTTAGGGCATGTAGTAATTGAATTAAAGTTTGATGAGCCCTGATTGTAGTGATATGATCATTGGGAGTGATGTACCCAAATAGACCTATAACAGCTTCCCCCTAAAGCATGAAGTCGAAAATGATTATATTGAGTGATATGCTTTATGATGTGATGAGGAGGATCTGAAGTGGATGGTAACCTGCATCAATTACAATACATAATATCATGATATCTTTGATTTTTTCATGAATTGTTGAGGGAAGGCATACCCATACTTAGCATATAAACTTCTCATTACATGTACATAAATCAGATAGACGTCTACATATATAGACCCATGATAGGATGACCATCTGCGTAAAGCCATCGTACAGAAGATTTAGTACTCTCTTGAAATTACAGCCAGGATAGATGAAGCTAGATCTGGGGTCATCTATCTTGTCCAATTGTTTGCTCAAGTACAAGTCTAACCATGTGAAAACGTGATCTGAATTTGAACATGGGAAGACATTGTCTGATTACCAACCAATGATGTAAGTTTTTAATAGACATGAGAGAAATCACCGATAATGATAATGATTTTCAAGGTACTACAATACATTTTGCATGATGTGAATAGATGTTTTGATGTCGAACACCATACAAATTCTTTTGGTCAAAGGCCTGTGATGTCAACTTGTTGCCAGAATTAAGAAACTTGCCATTGATGTATGCAAGCCTCAAGGTACTGGAAGGGTGTTTCTAAGTCAACTTCCTGGATAATGTGTTGATGTCGACAAGAATCGACTCATTGTAGGAGGGCCTTGATGTATCCCCCATCAATTACACGAAACAAGTGTAATGATTTTTAAGACAGAATGTGACTGATGACACAATGTTCAGGAATGGTGGTCATGAAAATGAAGGTTTATGTGTATTGCAAAGGATGAAGTTTATTGAGTGACTTCTCTTGAACATGTCAGTGACATTGAATGAATTTGCAGCATTGACCCAAAACCAAAGTGATGGATGGTGTGATAAAACACAGGTATGATAAACATCAAGTAGATAACTCAACCTAAATAGCCATAGAGATGAAGTGAAAGTGTCATGTTCAAGAGCGACTTGCTACCATAAAGTGATTTATCCCTTTTCCCATTTTCCCCAATCATAGCTGACTAATACCTCTTTATTTTTTTAAACAAGCTTGAGGAGGATAACATATGATTGTAGTATAATTCCACCCTTTGGGTGAATCCATTGCTATGTGATGTTTTAACAAGTCTAGCAAAGGTGAAACTCGCTCTTATCATGATGGGAAAATTTGTCTTTATTCATTGTTTTAATGAGTTTAACCACAATGAGAACTCGGTCCTTTTCATGTTTTGAGAGTTTGAAAAGGGAAAAAAAGAAAAATCCACAAGTTATTTTTCATAAATTTGTCTCTCAAGTCTGCAAAAGCGTAAAATAATACAAGAGAGAACCTATTGACTAGGTTCGATCAACGTATTCCTCTTTCGTAAGTAATCTATCTTAGTCTAGAAAAGGGCTAAACATACACTAAGTAGATGTCGTTTCCAATCCGTTTATGAGCTGAAAAGGACAAACACCTGTTGGTGTCCCAAATTTCACTATTTTTACCCCATTTCTATAAACATTAATCTCTGTTTTATCTCAACATAAACCTCTCTTTCCTACACCAGTCCAAGATAACTACCTATTCCTGCACATGCTTCGTATTTTACATTAAGATTTATTAAAGTGCTTTATTAATCATTTTTATATGGGTTGCATGCCTATTAAGTACCTCTTGTAACTTATGTTAATTTCCTAGAAGTAATTGATGAACTTATTATTAATTATGATTGAGTATGATCAATGTAGGAATATTCCTACACCGCCACGAGGACTGTTCAAGATTTCTGTGAGCTAAATATTTCCACATGGACAGGTTTGATCCTTGACTTTGAGTTTAGTTGCTGATGAACTGAAGAAGGATATCAGTGGCACACAATTAGGGATGTTTTCCAAAGATGGTTTACGGCCAAGCAAGGTACACGTTCCATTATAACTGTTGGCCGATTTTGTAATTTCAGTTGTTAGTTTTTTTGGTTGAAAGGCCTGAATAAGAAAATGTTTGTAATTAGTGGAATATAGCTAAGGCCGAAAGGATGTATAAAATATAGATCACAGGTAGAACTAGCTAGTGATACTTTAACTGTAATTTCATTTTCTATGTAATTGGTATCGCCCTTTGGCTCTAGGCTGGACTTGCACTGCTATATACATTTGCTGATCAAGTAATACAAGGAATCCGCCATGATTTTCATACACTGTGTTTAATTTATCATGGATGTGTATTTGAGTGTTGAACATTTTCGTTTCTTAAATGGGAAACAAGCTAGTTGGCTAGGGTCCATCCAACCTAGCTCATTTACCCCTCGTGCTTCTGGTATTCAGAAAGACAATGTGAATATTTCTTTTTGCAGTTGCGTGGTGTGAGTAGTTATGATATTTATTTCTAAAATTTTGATTTGAATCTATTTGGTAGTTAAAGTGTGAAGCAGATCTGTGGCTTGGGAGTTAATTGAATTTATTTCTTTTCTGGAATTCCTTTCTCGCATTCCTTTACTCGTAGTCCTTGTCTCAATTCACTTTCGCTTGGATCGTGCAGGAAGCCTTTACCTGCACCAGTGCATGTGGTTACCTGCACTTTGGTTCAATTATTTATTTTACAACACACATTGAATTTATTTCCTGCGTATTATTTCTAGTTATTTTGCAAGCAAATGAACTATTAACTTCAGGAATTATCTTCAACATTAAAAGTATATCTTTGGAGGATCTGACAACAGTTGCATGAATTTATCATAAACATGTTATTATTACATTTTATGTCATATGACCGAGGAACAAAAACACTTTGAGTGGATTGCCAAAGTTAGTTGACTCATGTAGTTCACTTTGACTACTGCTTTGATTACTTTGAGTTGCTTTCATTTCATGAATTTTACATCCTCTGCAAGATTTAATTAATTAAAGCATTTCCTTTCCATTGACAATTTATTTCAGGATTTCATTTGCAGTTGCAATTCTTTTTCAGCATGTCTTTTAGTCTTTTCGAAAGTAATTAGAAACTTGGTGAAGGAAACTCTGGCTCGACACAAGAGCTGGTCTCTTGTCATAGAAACAGAGTGCTCTAAGCCTAAAGCTTAGAGCATCTTCACAAAGACATAAATCTTCAGTAAGAGAGGTAAAATATACTTTTACACAGAAACATTATACTTACACTAGTGCAAGTAGAATGTAACATTGCAAGAACAAGTTGTTTGTGTAGAAGGAAGATCAAGAGGAAAACAAATATCTGCAAGGGCCCACTTGTCAGACTGTTAGCTATCTATCAATAGATAAACATAGCATTTGATTCCAACATTTAAGATTGTTTCAGTTGTGCGAAAACTCCTTTACTTGATTTACGTGCAAATTGTTCTTTTACATTCTAGCACTAGAGTTTCCTTGGTGTCAATTGCCTTTAAGATTGTTTTCTATCTGATTCTGCAAGAAATTCCTTTAAGAAGTAGGATTAGGAATAAGAAAAGTTCATACCACTTCCGGGATTTCCTGTGCTTCATCTCTAAGTTTACGAAACCCCCAAGTTGACAATTAATTATTGAGGAGTTTGCTTAAGCACAATTCCTGCACCCAACATTTTGGTGTTGTTGCCGGGGAGTAAATTTGAATTGGTAAGAATTTTCAATTTTTTGCAATAGGGGTAAGTCTACTATTATTTTTTCTATAGTGTGCTTCTATTGTTTGAAGGAATTTATAGGTGCTGATCTTTTTTTTTTGAAAATTGTAGTTTTTATTTGATGTTATTTTGTCATTTTTTGAAATGAATGCCTAAAAGAGGTAGGTGTCTAAATTCCATTAGGGGCCAAAGAAATATTGATAAATCTGAAACCAAAACTCATATTGGGCCTTCTTTTGCAGGTAGAAAGTCCAAACAAACTCAGACTCATCATGCAGGAACAATCCACTTAGGCTCTGGTAGTAGTGGTCCATGTGTGACATGACCCATAAAGGGGAAGAAGGGGACTGTTGGAATCCATAGTCAACCTTCTCAAGCTATTGAGAGCAGTTCGTGTGGAAGAAAAAAAATTGCAGATATGGAAGACCATGCAGAAGGAAGTGGTGAAATGAGGAAGAATCCACTGTTGGATTTCCGATTGTGAAACCTAATATACAAGTATAAATGAAAAACATTCCACTATCTGATCTTCCTCATTTCTATGGTAAGGTACATGAAGACCCAAAATCTTTCTTATTTGAGTTTGATATTTTGTGCAGAAGTTATGATTACTCATCTGATGCCCAAAAGTTAAATTTGTTTCTTGCAACTCTCAAGGACGTAGCACTTTGCTAGGTCATGGGATTAGGAGGGAACACTATAAATTCTTGGGAGCAAATGAAGAGAGTGTTCTTATCGAAATATTAGGAATATAGTAAAGACGAAATCTTTACTATTGTGCAAAATGATGATGAAATGCTAGAGAACTACTTGGAGAGATTCTTTTACATCCTCCAAATTTCAAAGCACAAATTTTATCTAAGTACCATTGGAACCTTACTCTTACATGGGCTTACTGATGATGCTAGGAATAATTTAGATCTGTTAGGACAAGGGGATATTGCTCAAAAACCTTTTGATCAAACCTGTGACTTGTGCAGGAAATTCTCGAGGAACCAATATAGATCTGGTAAAGGAATTCAGAATAGAAACAGGAAAACCAGATCTACTAATGCTATTATTATTGGATTAGAAAACAAAATGCACAATATGAAAATTGAAATAATGAATACTGTTAATAAACAAGTAGACTCTTTGAAGTTTCAGAAAAAATTGTAGAAGAGCAAGAGACATTGTCTATTTTTTGTGCTATATGTAGAAGAAAGCATCCTTTAAGAGAATGTCCTCTCGATATTAAAGAAACTAATAAATGTGCAATTTGTGCAAATAACCATGCTACAGAAAAATGTCCCTCCATACCTAGGCTGAAAGTTGTATTTGAAGCAGGACAACCTACAGCTGAATCACTGCATGCTATGGGAGCATGAAGAAATTGGCCTTAGGTGAGTGAAAGTATGGTTCTTGAACCCCCACCACATTTCTTTGGTTACAATGCACACTCATATTCCTATCCTAACATTGGTCACTCTCAACATTGGCAACATTGGAACCAATATCAGTATCGACAACCCTCCCAATCTCGGCAACAAGGATGGAGAGGGCCAAACCATTCACATCATTCACAACATTCCTATCCTGCACCTCTGCAATCATACCCTCCTACATCTGCACCTTACCCAATGCCTCAACCATCATTACCTCAGCTGAGTCAACCTATCCCACCATTACCTTTACCTCCACCATTTCAACCTTGTGAGCTACCTGCTCAACCTTTACCCAATCCCCATAATAAAGAGGTACAAATGATCCATTCTATGAACCCACTTTCTTCATCTAGATATCAGACTATGCCATTTGGAGTCAATGATCTCTAATTGAGATCAGGGAAGATAGTAACCTCAAAAAATAAAAAGCAGCTTATTGTGATTATCAATGAGAAAGGAGGGGAGGAAACGCCTGACCATTTTGAAAAATACGACACCATTCAGCCTATCCCTATACATTATGAGCCCTTTTCATATTCTTCCAACCGACCTCCCTATCCAAAGAGGTCAATTGTGGAGAAGAAAGACCCCATTCCTAAGTCTAGGTTGGCTTCTAAGCTTAGGAACCTTTTCATAAGGGTACCTTTGCTCCAAGCTATCAAAGAAATCGCCATTTGTAAAAAATTCATCAGGGAACTATATTTCAAGAAGCGAGGAAGGAGAAGATTGGAACCTCAAATGATTCAATTTGTTGGTAGAGCAGCAATGTTCGTGACGGGGTGTATGCACATGGACAAATATACTGACCTTGGAAATCCTGTTGTCTTTGTTTAGATAGATGATGTCCTTGTCTCCAATTTCTTATTGACCTAGGCACAGTCATTAATTTTATGACCAAGCAAACCATGGATCAACTTGGATTGGTCCACATTCGTCCTATGCCCATTATGCTTGAACTGGCGGATAGATCTAAAATCAAGCCAGAATGGGTGTTGGATGATGTGCCCGTCTCCCTAGACTCTTGGGAATACCTTGCACATTTCATTGTGCTTCAGCTAAAGAACCCTGTGGGAGGGAATCCCTTGATCTTGGGATGACCATGGCTTGCTACGGTTGATGCTTATATCCGATGTCATTCTAGTGATATGTATATTTCCCATGGAGATTCCAGAAAGAAGGTCACCTTATATCCACCTGCTAGATCCATTCAGCAGCTACGAGACACTTTATGGTTATACTATAGTAGTGGTGAGGAGACTCAACCTATTTCCTTGATACATCAAAATGTTGAGTCCTCACAGGAGGGTGAGATTCAAGACTTACTAAACAATCTAGACACCTTGCCTAATTTTGAGTCATTGAGTCAAATTTTTAGTCTAGATTTTCAAGAAAGATATGACTCTCTACCTCCATCACCACCATCTCTAGTGACACCTTTCTGTACTCTTAAGCCTGATACTATTCTTGTTGAGATTAGTCTAGGAAAATCCTTGTATATTAGTTTAGACATGGATCCTTCTCAACAAGAGCATCTTATGAATTTTTTGCGAAACCATCTCGATGCCTTTGCATGCGGTTATGAAGATATGAAAGGCATCCCTCTTGAAACTTGTAGACACCATATCTATATTTAGGATGGATTCCAACCTATCCGAAAACCTTAGAGGTGAATGAACCCAGCTCTAAGAGACATTGTAAAGGAAGAATTGCAAAAACTCTTAGATGTTGATTTTATCTATGCCATTTATGACAGTGACTAGGTCTCTCCATTAATATTAGTCCGAAATAAATATGGGAGATGGTGCATTTGTATTGACTACATATAATTGAATAAAGCCACTCTAAAAGATTACTTCTCCCTTCCTTTCATCGATCAGGTACTTGATACCCTTGCTAGTAAGAAGTACTTTTCTTTTCTAAATGGCTTTAGGGGATATAACCAGATACAAATAGCATCCGAGGATTAAGAAAAAACCACGTATACATGTCCATGGGGTACATTTTCTTACCGAGTACTTCCCTTTGGGCTATGTAATGCCACGGCTACCTTTCAAAGGGCAATCTTAGCTATTTTTACTGACCTTGAGTGCGTAGAAGTCTATATGGATGAATTCTCTATGTTTGGTGATTCATTTCAAGAAGCCCTCAAGAATCTAGAAAAAGTTCTTCTTTGTTGCCAAGAGGCTCATCTAACCTTGAGTGATAAGGAATGTAGATTAATGTGCAAGGCCAAAGTGTTTCTTGTCCATATTATTTCCGAAAAAGGTATCCAGGTTGACCCTGCAAAAATAGAAGTCATTCTGAGTCTTCCTATACCCAAAAATCAAAAGGAAGTGATAGCTTTTCTAGGACATCTAGGCTATTATAGGATATTCATTGAGAATTTCTCAAGGATAGCTACCCCCCTTTTTTGACTTTTGGCTAAAGATAGTGAGTTTTCTTGGTCCACGGCTTGCCAACGATCCTTTGAGACATTGAAGGAAAAATTAGTCCAGGCACCAGTCTTGAGAGGACCAAACTCGTCCCTGCCATTTCATATTTCCTCTGATGCCTTAGATACTACTATTGGCACAACTTTAGGACAATAAGAAGACAAACAATCTTATGATTTATTTCATTAGTAAAAACTTGTCACTCGTTGAACTCAATTATATGGTTACTGAGAAAGAGTTTTTAGTTGTAATTTTTTCTCTTAATAAATTTAGACATTATATTATAGGATATGAAGTCTTTGCACATACTAGCCATTCCACAATAAGATATTTGATGAATAAACCATTAACTAGCGGTAGAGTGACTAGGTGGTTGCTATTGTTATAGGAATTTAATAATACTATTCTTGATAGACCAAGAAAATAAATTGTAGTAGCATATTATTTTTCAATATTAAATAATCCTAGTGAAGAAATTCCTGTTGATGATGATTTTCCTAACGAACATCTTTTTGCTGTGTCAACAAAATCTCCATGGTTTGTTGAAACAGATAACTATTTAGTCACTGGGAAATTACACCTCACGTATCCACTCATGAAAAGCAGAATATCATTCAGAAAGGTGCTGCATATTCCTAGATCCAAGGAGACCTCTTTTACATAGAGCAGATCTCATCATTCGTAGATACGTAAAAGAGGAAGAAGTGTTTGATATTTTAAAATCTGCCCATGATGAACTTTGTGGGGGTCACTTCGCCAATAAGTTGACTGAATACAAAGTGTTACGAGTTGACTATTTTTGGCCTTCTTTTTTAAAGGATGCCAAATAATATGTCAAGTGGTGTGATAGCTGTCAGCGAATTGGCTAGCCTAATCAAACCAATGAAATGCCTTTATGTTTTCAGGTTATGATTGAGCCTTTTGAAAAATGGGCCATTGATTTCTTAGGACCAATAAATCTAGCATCATCAAATAAAAAGCCTATTTTGGTTTGTACAGATTCTGTTACGAAATGGGTAGAAGATAAATTTGTTTCCTTTTCTACTGAAAGAGTTGTCGTTGATTTTATTTTTACTGAAATCTTTACTAGATTTAGTGTGCCTAGAGAAATTGTTTCTAAAAATGGACCACAGTTTATTTCTAATCTGGTATAGGGTGTGATGGAGTAGTACAAAATATGGCATAAGAAATCCACATCGTATCACCCGCAAGAAAATGGTCATGTGGAATCCACAAATAAAGTGATTGAGTCCATCCTCACAAAGACGGTAAATATGAACAGAAAGGATTGGGCTGACAAATTTCCGCAAGCATTTTGGGCTTATCGAACCACTGGGAGAAACAACATAGGACATACACCATATGAGCTAGTGTACGGAAAACAAGTCCTCTTGCCAATAAAACTCAAGATCAAGACTTTTAGGACTGCAATGCAATTGGGGCTAGATATCTCTGAAGCACAACAACAATGTCTTCTACAATTAAATGAATTAGATGAATTCCCAAGGGATGTTGTTCAGTAGAATATCTTGGTTCAACAGCAGTGCAAGAAGTGGCATGCCAAGTCCATTTAGAAGAACAGTTCCAACCAGGTGATTGGGTACTCCTTTACAATTCTAGATTCAAATATTTTAAAGGAAAATTCCATATACGTTGGATGGGAGCTTATGAGGTGGTCAAAGTTTTTGAAAATGGAGCAGTAGAAATAAAAAATATTGATGGATGAAATTCTGTGTTCTTGGTAAACATGTATAAATTGAAGGTTATTTTGAGTGCCTTACTAAAGGATATTTTATGCAGCAAGTCCAAAAACCATTTGAAAGGAGTCAGTAGGTGGTAACAACAACTTGTTGAAGATTTGATTCCTTCTTGTCCTTATTGAAAAATAATAAAAAGAAAAATAAAAAGGAAAAATGACAAAAACAAAAAGTATAAAAAGAAACAAATTTCCCGTAATTATGAAAATCAGTTGACTGACATGATTGCAGAAGGATCGACCTGAAAACTAGCATGCTGGCACGAAGATAGAAATTTTAATAAAAAGGGAATGTTACTTGATTTTTAGATATGTTGGCTACCTCCAAGAAGAAGCAGGTTCACGAAACTAAGAACTTACCCAAGTTTGGGGCAACTAGCATGGACATTTTTATCCAAGTAAATGCTTACTTCCCACTGCAGTTATTTTTTCCTGCACTAGTGCAAGAAGTTTTCAAGGTAAAAAATTTCACCTTTCTTCTATTTCCCATTTCGAAAATTCCCACTAGTTTCTTTTCTAAAATCCCCAATGAATTACCTTCCACTTTCTTCTAAGAAACTACCCTTGCCCAATTTCGTAAAATCCTTCTTTTCCCTTGAATTTTTTCCCACATCCCATTTCATTTATCCCTCTTGTTGATATTGTTTCTGAATCCTTGCTATAATATTCCTTCCCATTCTAAAAATTTTTACCCCTTTCCCACTTCTTTATTCCCTCATAAATTGATTGCAAAATTGAATGCAGTCAATCTAGAAGGAATGCTCGTTAAACACCAAAGGATGGTGAATACATTTTATTGTATATTGAGGAAAAAAAATTTAAGTCTAGCCACAGAATTATGTTCTATCAGATTCTATGTTTTGGTAAAATTCCTTGGTGCAAGATGCGTAGTGAAAGCAGGTTGAGTGTAGGAACACAACTAACTGTGAAAGAAAGTAAAATTCACACAGTCTAGGAGTGCCTTATTAAGGATATTTATGGATCTTTACTTTCTTGTACATGTGTATTGATATATCATATCATTGCATGTTTTAATTGATACTTTGTTTCATTATTTACTATCCTAGGAAAAATATTTAAAGTGCAAGATGTATAGTGTTTTGAAATCTAATCTTTTTAATAAGTGCTGAAGTATGTCTTGGTTTAATTATGATGTTGATTGTGGGATAGTACTATTGTCTGATAGCCTATATTCACCCTCCTTGAAATAATTATGCATTACTTGTCCATTATTACCTTGCCCGTAAACCGATCATTGTAACCATTGCACCACCACCACCTACACCTCCACTGCACCCAATCATTATGATTCACCCGTAGAGGGCTGACATGAATCTCCACTTGATATGAAGGGCTGTTCCATCATGATCGGGTGAGTGGATCTAAAAAGATGGAGGGTGATGAACCTCTAACATAAAGCTCTCGGCAAATGTTGGAGTCACTTGCAGAAATTATTTTAAGAGTCTAATAAAAAAGGGAAGTGTAGTTCGAAATGGCACCCATAAGGAGTGATCCATTGTCTTTGCAGGAGATTGAGCAAACTGCAGAGTATAGGAATAGTCTTGCACTATTGCAAGAAGCTAGGTTCCTGCCATTCCTACAGAAGTTTGACGGGTTCGACATGGCTATTTTACTGGAGTTCACAAGGACATTCAATGGAGGCCGAGTCAGGGTTCGATCGTTGAAATTCAAAGTTACAGAGGAGTCTATTACACAAGCCATAGGCTTGACACTTATAGGAGAGCACTAGTTTAAAAAAGAATGGCTTGCGAGGAAATGATGGCACCATTTTGTGGTTGACAAGAAGATTAAGGTTGACTAGAGTAAGGGACTTCTATAGTGTGCCATGGTCGAGAAATGGTGAGACCTATTGTTTATACTATAGAAATTCATAATTGGGGAGGGACGCTATCCATTTGCGTTCATATATCATCTTCAGTTGTTGTTGCACTTCAAGTTGGGAAAATTGATTAATTTTCCTTACTACCTACTCAGAATTCTTGAGAAGATGGCGAAGGGCATGCAAAGTGGAAACACGAGCCAAGTTGCAACCAAGCTCTACCATCATGGGCTTATCACGATTCTGGTCAAGAAGAAGCTAGAAGAAAAAGGAGTAACTTGGGAAACTTGAAAGGGTTTCAAATGAGGGGTGTGGAGAAGTCTGCTAGCACAAGTATAAGTAAGAAGAGGAAAGCAGAGACATCATCTCCTACCAAGTAGCGAGATGAAAGTACACCAGTGCAAGCAAAGAAGAGGACTGTCAAAAAAACTCCACCCACAACTAAGAAGAGAAAGACTAGAACCTCAGTGAGGAGGAAGACTCTCTCCCAAGGGACGAACCAGTCGAGTTCTCTGATAATAATCGATGAATCACCCCAAGTTTCCCCTACAGTTCATAATCTCTCAGTGCTTGCCGATGTAACATAACACATCGTGCAAGATGAAGGGAACATGGAAGAAGACATCTTGTTGTCTACTTTTGTCAGCAAATTAAGGAAGAGGAAGATGACATCGAGTACTGGTGAAGTCCAAACGGAGCATCATGAGGATGAAGAGGAACAACATCTAGAGACCCTCGATAATCTCAATGAATTAGACATGGAAACCCTCAATTATTTCAAGGAATGGGGTACTGAAGCCCCTAATGTTTTATAAGGACAGGGTATTGAAGCCCCTACTATTGTAGAAGAATGGGGAACTAAAGCCCCTATTGCTTTGGAAAGATAGGGTATTGAGACCCCTATTGGTTTAAATGGATAGGGTACTGAATCCCCCGAGGAACTGAATGCATAGGGCATTGAAAACCCTGAGGAATTGAGTGCACAAGAAACAAAGATGGTGGAGGGTATCAAAACCCTTGATGACAAGAAAACCCCGAGTGTATTAACCCTTGGTGACATCATAATGCAAACATTTTGGCCTTGACCTTGATGATGATGGGACCTGCTTCAAGTCCATTTCAAAGAAGGCATTCACACCTAAAGATCTTAGTATGACACCCTCCACTCTCTACATCAACAGCCAAATAGTAGATTTGGAGCAGAAAGTTCATGACCTACAGGCTTTGAACCAAGTCATGAAGGACCAGAGTTAGCAGAAGCAGAGGGAGTTGGAGCTACTTGCAGAGGTAAAAAGGCAAAATAAGCAAGTAAAGGTATGGAAGTATCGGGCCTACGAATGCTACAAACACCTCAAGAAGCTGACTAAGCAGCTTCGAAGAGCCTGAGACAAAAAGCCAAAGATAGTGAAAGCAGGAATAAACATTGAAGTTCAGGATTGAGGAGCTGGCCATTCATTTTTGAGGATTTTCTGCATAAGGTAAAACATTGTGTGAGGACACACAATATCTTAGGGATGGGAGGATGTTGATGTCCCAAATTTCCCTATTTTTACCCCATTTCTATAAACATTAACCTTTGTTTTATCTCAACATAAACCTCTCTTTCCTGCACTAGTCCAAGATAACTACCTATTCCTGCACATGCTTCGTATTTTACATTAAGATTTATTAAAGTGCTTTATTAATCATTTTTAATGGATTTCATGCCCATTAAGTACCTCTTGTAACTTATGTTAATTTCCTATAAGTAATTGATGAACTTAGTATTAATTATGATTGAGTATGATTAATGCAGGCAGATTCCTGCACCGCCACAAGGACTGTCCGAGATTTCCATGAGCTAAATGTTTCCACATGAACAAGTTTGATCCTTGACTCTGAGTTCAGTTGCTGATGAATTGAAGAAGGATATTAGTGGCACAGAATCAAGGATGTTTTGCAAAGATGGACTATGGCCAAGTGAGATACACGTTCCATATAACTGTTGGGAAATTTTGTAATTTCGATTGTTAGTCTGTTTGGCTGAAAGGCCTGAATAAGAAAATGTTTGTCATTAGTGGAATACGGCTAAGGCCGAAAGGATTATAAAATATAGATCATATGTAGAACTAGCTAGCGATAATTTGATTCTAATTCTATGTAATTGGTATCGCCCTTTGGCTCTGGTCTGGACTTGCAATGCTATGTACATTTGCTGATCACATAATACAAGGAATCTGCCATGATTTTCATACAATGTGTTTAATTTATCTTTGATGCATATTTGAGTGTTGAACCTTTTCGTTTCTTAAATGGGAAATGAGCTAGTTGGCTAGGGCCCAGCCAACCCAACTTGTTTACCCCTTGTGCTTTTGGTATTCAGAAAGACAGTGTGAATATTTCTTTTTGTAGCTGCGTGGTGTTAGAAGTTCTATTATTTATTTTTGAAAATCTGATTTGAATCTATTTGGTAGTTATAGTGTGAAATGGATATGTGGCTTGGGAGTTAATTTTCTTACATTCCTTTACTCTCAATTCTTGTCCCAATTCACTTTCTCTTGGATCGTGTAGGAAGCCTTTTCACACACCAGTGCATGTGGTTACCTGCACTTTGCTTCAGTTATTTATTTTACAGCGAACATTGAATTTCTTTCCTGCATATTATTTCCAGTTATTTTGCAAGCAAATGAATTGTTAACTTCAGTAATTGTCTTCAGCATTAAAATTATATTTATGGAGGATCCAAGAATAGTTGCATGAATTTATCATAAACATGTTATACTTTCATTTTATGTCTTATGAACAAGGGAAAGAAACACTTTGAGTGGATTGCCAAAGTTATTTGACTCATGTAGATCACTTAGACTACTGCTTTGATTACTTTGAGTTTCTTTCATTTCATGAAGTTGACTTCCTCTGCAAGATTTAATTAATTAAAACATTTTCTTTCGATTGACAATTTATTTCAGGATTTCATTTGCAGTTGCAATTATTTTTCAACACGTCTTTCAGTATTTTCAAAAATAATTAGAAACTTTGTGAAGGAAACTTTGCCTCAGTGCAAGGGCTAGTCTCTTGTCACAGAAACAGAGTGCTCTATACCCTGAAGCTTAGAGCATATTCACAAAGACATAAATCTTCAGTAAGAGAGGTAAAATATACTTCTACACAGAAACACTATACCTGCACTGGTGCAAGCAGATTGCAACAGTGCAAGAATAGGTTGTTTGTGTAGAAGGAAGATCAAGAGGAAAACAGATCTCTGTAAGGGCCCACTTTTCAGATTGTTAGCTATCTATCTGAAGATGAACATAACATTTCATTCCATCATTTAAGATTTTTTCAGTTGTGTGAAAACTCCTTTACTTGATTTACTTGCAAATTGTTCTTTTACATTCCAACATTAGAGTTTCCTTGGTGTCAATTGCCTTTAACATTGTTTTCTATCCGATTCTACAAGCATTTCCTTTAAGAAGTAGGATTAGGAAAAGGAAAGTTCATACCACTTGTGGCATTGCCTGTGCTTCATCTCTAAGTTTACAAAACCCCCAGGTTGACAATTAAGAGTTGAGGAGTTTTCTTAAGTGCAATTTTTGCACCCAATAGCGCCCAAAAATGTTTTCTTATTTTTAGAGTCTAAAAAGAGCTTAAAGAGGACTCCACTTAGAGGAATGAGTGGTGTCTAGGATAGCAACTAGTTCCGGTGATGTTGGAATTCCTCAAAACATGTTGATTTATTTGAAGAGGATGGCTAATAAGACCACTCATTGCAATTGTTCCTCAAAAAGGGTAAAACAACCAAGTGAAGGCGTATGATCGGCCAACAGATAGTGATGATGGAAGGAGAAAAACCAAGGCTCATCTGATGGAAGAGACTGATAGAATGGCAATCACGAGGGTTAAAATGGAGATGGGTTCATTTTTACACAAGCTTGAACCATATGGAACTATGATTGGGTTTAGTTTCATGTTTACACAAGCTTGAAATGAAAAACTATGATTAGATTTAGTTTCATTTTTACACAAGCTTGAAACGAAAAACTATGCTTGAGATTGGTTAACATGCCCCAGCATGATGACTCAATTCTAGGTGCATGCCCCCCAAGATTCATTTCATTCACCTAAGTAGACTACTTGTGGCTATTAGTTGAATGGAATGAAGGTTCATTTACGAGATCAAGTGAAAGACTCGACTAGGATTTTACGAGATCTAATCAAAGACACGAATTGGAACTTTGCCCCAAGGTACTTTGTTTCAATTTTTAATGAGCTTGACACAAGACAATGAACTCTGCTTAGATTGCTTGTTTCATTTTTTAACGAGCTTGAAATAAGAGAAGGCAATATGCTCAGGGACCTGTTTCATTTTTTAATGAGGTTGACACATTAAAAGAACTATCCTCAAATTCCTTGTTTCATTTTTTAACAAGCTTGACAAAAGACAAGGAACCATGCTCATATTCCTTGTTTCATTTTTTAATGAGCTTGACATAAGACAAGGAACTATACTCATGTTCCTTGATCACAACCCATAAGAGGTCATGATTTCCAAGAGGTTCTCATTAGATGGAAGAACAATGCTCTAGAAGGGATATGTAGCAAGGAATGCATTAGAGAGATCTAGTTCCAATGCCCCCAGTACATAATGGACAACGTCATAGAATTGATCATCAGTTTATGTAGGCATGGAACGGGTTGCCATATAATTGACCCGTGGTGGGGAAGATACCATTGGGACAAAAGGACCATTTAGGGAAGATGGTTGACTTGAAGCCATATTTGGGCTGGGAAATGAAAGCTGGTAAATGGTGAAAATTCTGCGTTCATGCAGGAAACACATCACTCGAAAGAGTGTTGAAACAATAGCTCCCATGGCATAAACATAGTCGCACCCAAGAAGTAACTTGTAATCTAAAGGTCCTAGGACTACCATCTGTTATGGAGAATTCGGTATCTACAAATAAATACTAATTCCTTAGGTATGTAGTTATACCTAGAACAATAGATTTAAAGCACTCATCCTTTTTCTATAAACGATAAATAAGACCAAGGGATTCAAAAGACCTACATGTTCTTTCGCTTTCCTTTTGTCTCGTTTGTTTGACTCTGTCAGACCAGGAGGTAACACCTCAAATGTAATCATGTTATTCATTTAGGTTGTTCACTATTATATACAAGAGGGAGTGACTATTCAGTTCATCTCCTGATGACTCTTAATTTTCTCTATTATTTATTTACATTAATTATAGTTGTTCACCCAATCCCTATGATTAGGTGTCAACATTCCCCCACTTAATCTAAAGGGATGTTGATGAGTCCAAGCATCGTTCTGAATCTTTCAAGCTTTTTCTCTTCTAAGCGCTTTGGTGAAGATGTCTGCAATCTACTCATTAGTGGAACAATGGCAAAGATGGATTGTTTTGGCCTCAACATGATGTTGAATTGATCCGGATTTAAATAGGAACACAACAAATTACATAGATAACTATAAACACAAAGATGGAGAAGAAATAATACTTCATTTCATTAATGTAAAATACTGAGATATGCTTACAAACAGAAAATGGAAATAAATAGCTAGGGCGATGGTAGCTTATCTCTGAGAAGAGATGTGGTGGCTACATGCCTCTGAAGTGTGTTATAATGCGGCTCGAAGGCTTATTTATTGTTGAGAAACAATGGAAAATCCTAAACATCCAAAAACCTAACCCTAGAAGATGAAATGCCAAACTATGGGCCCCGTTTGGGTAAATTGATACATCAACTTCCCGGGGTCGTAACTTTGGCATATGATCTCCGTTTGATGCGTACAATATCTCATTAGAAATATATATTCAAGAAATACAACTTTGGGAGGAGAAACATAGGTGCATGGACCCATGTTGCTCCCAGTTTTCCCAAAAAACTTCATTTAGGGCCTCAAAACGGCTCCAAAAGTTTAGGACCCGAAAAACTGCTAAAAATAGTAAATTGTGCTACAATTAAGGAAACTAAAAAGCTGAAAGAAACAATGGTAGGGGTCCAAGTGGACTTGGCCGGTGGCCACCAATATCCACCTGGATCATGAATGAGATGATATTTTGCATTGATGTGCTTCGTACGATCATGGAACTTTGGGTTCTTGGCCAACTTTATTACTGATGTATTGTCAATCATGAGTGGAGTCAATTGTACTTGTTTTACTTGCAAATCTCCCATAGTTTTCTTGAGCCACACAATTTATTTTGTTGCCTCAGCTACTACCACATATTATACCTCTGTTGTGGAATCTACTGTTGAAAATAGCAACAAGAAATGAAAAAAATAGAATCCAGGATATTCCAATTTTAATTTGTCCTTGAATTAAAATCAAATTTAGTCTCACCATTTGCTTGGAAATAATTAATTAATTCACTATGGATTAATTAGTTGGATAAATTCAAGTTAGAATTTTTTCTGAAGTCATGCAACAATTATCGCTTAAATTAAGGAGATTATCTCTTAATTAAGGAGATAAGATTGAGTTATATTTGAGTTGTAATTAGTTAGCTCAGCTTACTGAGTTAATTCTAGTTAAATTAGTTCCAAACCATTTGAGGAACTAATTGTGTATTATCAGTCAGTTGATGCATGCATGCACTCAACCATTGTATTCCAGATAACTGAAGGTTCCCTCATCAAAAACTCATGCATGTATATTCTGAGAAAGACCCAGTTGAGCTAAATGTCAAGGACAATGTACTATCAGTTGCATGTGTTTTCCTGTAAAAGAAACTCATGCATGCAATCAAGGAAAGGTTCCTTGAGGATTTCACAGTTCATACAGGGTGTGAGATCAATGTTCAACTTGGTTGAAAGCTTTCCACTTGGTAACAGGAGAATCACCCAGAAGAAACAACGCAAGGAAATAGGAACTCGGAGGGTAGAGGAGAAGGCTTGAGAGAAGCCAGGATTGCTTTTGAGCATCTTTGAGGTTTGTACTGAGAGCTGGCTAGTAGTGAGAGCTAAGGCTTTGTATAATTCCTATTATTTCCACCTTGTATGATAATATAGATAGCGGGGTTTTTAGCTTAGGCTTTCCCCAAAGTATTTTCATGTGTATTGTGCATTGATTCTTCTTTTTCTGGTTATATTGTTCAGCTCGATTCAACTCGATCTTTAAGCTTACGCAAATTGATAGTAGAAGTAGGTTATAGTATTTTTCTTTAATGTATATTGCATTATTGGGTTAATCTACAGTCATATTTTCTACATGGCCTTAGAGCGAGATTTGTAGAGAATTTGTAGAATTTCTACATGGTATCATAGCTAATTTTATTGGAGCAGTGAATAGTATACGGAGAAGAGAATTTGATGTTTGAAGTTTGGGGTTGCAGGTGCAAATTGAATTCATGTCATACTTCAAGGTTGGCCAATGACATTCTATGGATTGAGACTCGAGTATGCCTTGGAAGGTAGCTCAAATTACATAGCATGGAAAGATTGCATGGAGGCTATATTAGAAGATAATGGCTTGAAGGATTTCATTGATCAAGAAATCCCAAAGCCAGCTTCAACTAATGCACAATAGTTTGTTGAGTGGAAGAAGTGTGTGGTGAAGGTGTAGAGCCTCTAACCTACACCTCATCATCTACTATTATCTACTGTTTTTTTCATCACCTATCTCTCTCCTTCACCTCATTTTCCATGTAAAACCACCCAGATCATTACATTAGATGTCATTAAGCATGATCAAGTGAGCTTTGCTAATGTGTGACTGTTTTGTTTAGATTTTGACATATTTACAGGCATTTCGCAGCTCTCTGTCGATTCCGCAGCCATTTGGAGATTCCGCAGCGTTTTTGTTGTTCTCAAGGTTCCACGTGCCATTTCGCCAAACGAGCCACATGGGTACTTAGGTATCAAGGTCCTCGAGGTTCCTATGCCATTTGTTCAATCATCCACGTCATCTGTACCTCCGGTCAAACAGGGGCAAGATCCGGTCAACGAAGGCAGCTTAACGGTGATGCGTAAGCTGTTGGGTCACGTCAGCTCAAACGGTGACTTGCCCGTGTTTCGCAGGATGTGGGGGACATAATCCAACCCTGGATTCAATGCCCATGACGACCGGGACCTCCAGCTCACCCACGCAGGCTCATGATGTGTTATTGCAGCTTTTATTATGCATGACAGTTTGTTTATTTTCAGTTTTAGCAGCACGCATAGGCTATCCTTCAGATGCTTATAAATACTTGCGTCTGCGTACGCTTATGTTAACTTTTACTTGCTGTATTTTAATGAACTTGTTGTAATTTTTGAGCATTCCCAAGACTCTGTTTTTATAGTGCTGTTCTAGCACTCTTAACTGTGAATTTCTGCACATGGAGTAATAGAAGCAGTGATGTTTTGGAGCTTTCAACACTTTGAGTCTTCTTTGGGTTATGTGAATGGAGGGCCCCTGTTCATATTAGCCTTGTATAGTATTTTCATGTTCAGCATTTTCTTTTCTTGATGTATGTACAGCATAATTCACTTCATTTTAATTCATTTTGAATCCTTTTTTTAAGTTGATCAGCATTGCTCTTTTGCAGGTTTTTTGACCCGGGATTATTTGTGTGTTTATGTGTTTGCTTTGTATCTAGTGGTAGTTTCAGTTGACAGATTCAAAGTTGTTGTCTTTTACTTTATTTCCATAACTAGTTTTTAGTTTTATTTCTCAAAACTGTCTGCTAACATTTGAATGATCTCTTACTATAAATTGCTTATCTTTTAGAGATTAGAATACTAATCACTTGCAGCTGGCTTTGGGTGCTTTCTAGACTAATCCTTAACTACTTTCTAATCGTGCTTTACACAATACTATGTGTTAGAGGCAGAGAGTTAGAAAGAGCAAAAATATTATCACTAGTCTTTAAAGTAGATTTTTCTCATTTTTATCATTTCTTAGACTTACCTTTAGCTACTTCTTAATCGTGTCTTACACAGTACTATGTGTTAGAGGCAGAGAGTTAGGAAGAGATAAACATTATCATTGGTCTTTTAAGTGATTTTCTTATTTTTGCAGCAGCATGAATGGTGTCTAATACCATTAGAAAGTGGTTCTTTGCTTTCAGTTATTTTAATTCATTTCCTTCAAAGTCTTCCTTTTCAGCAAATAGTTAGAAACCACTAATCACACACCCTCACTCATTTAGAATTCACTCC
This sequence comes from Pinus taeda, assembly GCA_000404065.3. NCBI lineage: Eukaryota > Viridiplantae > Streptophyta > Pinopsida > Pinales > Pinaceae > Pinus > Pinus taeda. The sequence goes on along the minus strand of APFE031056555.1, from coordinate 185,005 downwards.
ACACACACCATCACTCATTTGTTTATAAATACATCACTCCATCTTAGGAAGATAAAATAATCACAAACAACACCCCAAAACGACAAAAAGCTTTAAGAGGTTGCTTAAGTACATATAGTACACCTTCACTTCATCAGCTTACGAGCCCCGGGTTGACAATTAATGATATCAATTTAGGAATACTAAATTGACCAAATAGAAGGTGAGATGGATCATCCTTGAGGGAGTTCGAGACCATATTGTCTTGAGTCTCCATGGAAAGAATACTCCATTTTCAATATGGAAGACATTGAAGGACCTCTACGAGAAAAGTATTGAGTAGAGGAGATTGGTGCTCAAGGATAATCAAGATGGAGAAGGGCGATACTATTTCCACAAATCTGAACAAGCTCACCATCTATAGAGATGAGCTTAGCAGTGTGGGAATAACTACTGTCGATGATGATATGGTGAGCCACGCTCTCCTTGGGCTTCCAAAGAGCTAGAATAGCTACTAGGACTCTTTGAATGGAAGGGAGAAACTTCCATATTGGGAATAACTATGGTCAGATCTCATGCAGGAGGAGATCAGGAGGAGCACTTGAGACGGTTCTTCATCAAAATATGATGAAGAAAATATGGACTTAGTAGGTAAGGCAAGGAAAGGGAAGGGGAAGGCATCCCATTCCAAATCGAATTCTTCTCATGGAGGGAATAAGGTTGACAAGTCTAAAGTGAGATGATTTAATTGACATGATATGGGACATTATGCGACAAATTGCCCATCGAAGAAGTCCAAGAAGGGACCCTCAGAAGGATCGGAAGGTGAGGAATTAGCCTCTCAGTTTAAAATGGACTTTACCCTCATCGCATGCATGGTGTCATTGATGATGGGTTGTGTCTAGTATCTTGATAGTGCAGCCTCATTCCACATGACCGACAATAAAAGTTTATCCAGTGCCTTGGAGGAGAAAGGCCTCAAGATGTGCATAGAGATGGGTGACGATGAAAGGTATAGTGTTTTAGAAGTGGGCATGGTTGCTTTTCAGAGGGAACATGGAGCTCCTATCACCTTGACAAATGTGAAGTATGTGCTTGAACTGAACAAGAACTTGGTATTGGTCATGGTATTGGAATACCATGGCTATGATGTGTTTTTTAGTAAGGAAAAGGTTTTCCTTAGACACACCACCATGAAAGAGATGAAATAGATCGGTTCACGAGTTAAGAACCTATATCCTCTTGAGGTTCAAGATGCATGAAAAGCCTTGAGGAGTAAGGAAAATGTTAGAGACTTGGTGGTTGGGAGGGAGAGTAAATTACCTCTCAACATGCAGCCCTAGAAGAAGTCTTAGACAATTGTGGAGGAGCCACAATTGGAGAAGTAGAGAGAGGATTGAGTGAAGAGATCCACTCATGTAGATACCTCCATTAGGGGGAAATTTCGATCCAAGTGGGTAGAGGGATCACATGCAGCCATACCTCTAGGTGTGAGGTGGGGCAATGTGAAGTGATAGTCCCAAGAAGGCTGAAATTGGGCAAGGTCCATTGAGAGGTTTTATCTCATGGATCGTACCTTGCTATGGGAACCCAAAGTACATAGTAGCAGGAGGAATCAGTGGGATTGATGCAATTAGAGATCAAAGTGATAGAGGCTAGAGAACTTAGATAGTAAAGAGCACAGAGAAGGATTAACAATAGTGCAAAAAGGCAGAGTCAGCAGAAGTTCAAAGTTCTCAGTTGATAGAGGCAATAGCAGTCAAAGACTTTGATGACGGATGCATCATACTGATTCAGGTTAGATGGATTTTTGTTTTTGGAGTTGCTGGAGTAGCAACACTAGAGAGAAGTGTTTCATGCATAACATTCCAAAGGTTCATGATTAGGATCGAGTTGAATTCCTTTCTTGTTGAGAGGGAGTGTTGAAAATAGAAACAAGAAATGATAAAAATAGAATCCAGAATATTCCAATTTTAAATTGTCCTTGAATTAAAATTCTAAATTAAAATCGAATTTAGTCTCACCAACTACTTGGAAATAATTAATTCATTCATTATGGATTAATTAGTTGGAGAAAGTCAAGTTAGAAGTATTTCTGAATTCCTGCAACAATTATCCCTTAAATTAAGGAGATTATCCCTTCATTAAGGAGATAAGTTTGATTTATATTTGAGTTGTAATTAGTTAGCTCAGTTTACTAAGTTAAGTCTAGTTAAATTAGTTCCAAACTATTTGAGGAACTAATTGTGAGTTATCAGTCAGTTGATGCATGCATGCACTCAACCAATGTACTCCAGATAATTGAAGATTCCCTCATCAGAAACTCCTCCATGTTTATTCTGAGAAAGACCCAATTGAGCTAAATGTCAAGGAAAATGTACTATCAGTTGCATGTGTTTTCCTATAAAGGAAACTCATGCATATAGTCAAGGTAAGGTTCCTTGAGGATTGCGCAGCTCATACAGGGTGCGAGATCAGCGTGAGAGATCACTGTTCCACTTTGTTGAGAATTTTCCACTTGGTAACAAGAAGATCACCCAAGAGAAACAACACAAGGAAATAGGAGCTTGGAGGGTAGAGGAGAAGGCTTGAGAGAAGCCAGGATTTCCTGTGAGCATCTGTGAGGATTGTACTGAGAGCTAGCTAGCTATGAGAGCTAAGGATTTGTATAATTCCTATGTATTTCCACCTTGTATGATAATACAGATAGTGGGGTTTTTAGCTGAGGCTTTCCCTAAAGTATTTTCATCTTTATTGTGAATTAATTCTTCTTCTTCTGGTTATATTGTTAAGCTCGATTCAGCTCGATTTTTAAGCTTCTGCAAATTGATAGTAGAAGTAAGTTATAGTATGTTGCTTTAATGGATATTGCATTATCAAGTTAATCTATAGCCAAATTTTCTACCCCAATTCTTTGTCTCCATCGAACTCTGAATCAGAGTATCCAATCAAGCTACAGTCGCCCACCTTTGGATACTTGATTCCAAAATCTTGAGTTCCCTTCAAGTAATTCAGAACACTTTGCGGTAGACCAATGTCCCTCACAAGGCTTTTGCATAAACCTGGAGAGGTTTCCAACAAAAAACGAATTGTCCGGTCTGGTAGTAATTAGGTAGTTGAGACTTCCTACAAGCTGTCTATACTTTGTTGCATCCTCAAATTCTTTTCCTTGAATGGATGTGAGCTTTAAGTTTTGTTCCATTGGAGTAGTTAGAGGATTGCATTCAGTCATGCCAAACCTGTTCAACAAATCTCCAATGTACTTCTTTTGAGAAAGGAATATGGACTTCAGATGTTCAGTTACTTCAATACCAAGATAGTAATGAACATAGCCCAAATTGGTCATTTCAAGACCTTTCCTCAATTCCTAGAATGCAAGCATTACATTACTTAAGTTTCCTAGGAATTGTAGGCAAACCAGTAACACCATTTTTCTTCAACAAGTGGAGGCTTTCATATTTCAAGTGTCCAAATCTAGCATGCCATAACAAACTTACTGGAAATGTACCTTCTTCATAATGAGAATTGTATGAGAAATTTTGTGCATGATTAGAGGTACCCTGCAGCTTGAGAAGCCTTTCTTCTTCTATCCCCATCATGACAAGTGAGTGATCTGATGCTTTTCTCACCTCAAGCTTGCCATCAAACATATGAATGGAGTGTCCTTGTTGGCAGATGTGGGCCAAGGATAGCAAGTTTCTCCTCAGCTATGGGATATATAAAACATGATGCAGAAGAAAGTCTAGATGACCAGGCAATTTAAGCCTGATTCTACCAAGCCCTGATGGCTTGAGTTTTGATTTGTCTGCAAAGTATACTGCTCCATCAACATTGTCAGAAAATTCTTCAAAAAACTCTCTTCTAAAATTCATGTGGCAAGTTTCTCCTGAATCAAGCAACCAATCATTTTTCCAAGAAGCAAGTGAAGCATTAAATAAATCTTCATTTACTCTAATATTACAGTGTGCCACAACATAGTGAGTGGAATTAGGTGCTTTACTTTTCTCTTTGTCATTAGTTTTACCTTTGCGTTGGTTTCTTTCATGCTCAGTTATGTCCCAAGGCAACTTGCATGTGGATGCATCATGTGATCTATCTCTTTTGCAGCATATGTTGTGCAAATCTAACTTTTCTCCTTAAGAATGTCTGCCCCCCTTGCCTCTGAAATATCTTCCTCTTCCTCTTCAACCAGCTCTTCCTCTCAAAGAATCTTGAGCAATATTCTTCTCTCCATGTGCAAGGAACACAACCTCTTTAGAAGACTAAGGAGTTGTCTTCTTCCCAAAAGCTTTCTCTCTTTCAAAATTTTTTTTCACAAGGGATTCAAAGGTAATATCTTTGAGGTTTCCGTTTGCTTGCAATGACTCAAGAGAATTTGAGTAAGTAGGATAAAGTGCCTTGAGAAAAGATATCAGAGGAATGCCCATTTCAACATTAGTGACTTTGATATCATGCATAATAGATCTTACTTCTGATGCAAGAGCAAGAGGATCTTCATTTTGTAATTCAAGGGTGAACAATTTAATCATGAGTTGAACAAATTCAAGTGCAGAGTATGAGTGATAGAGCTCCTTCAGTTTGTGTAAGGCTTTGAAACAATTTGAAAATGGAAAAATATGGTGACTCACCTCTTCATTTACTGATGCTGCAATCAATGCATAAGCCTTGATGTTCTTATTTTCCGAAATGGCGAATTCCTTGTCTGAGGTAGGCTATTCTGGCTCTTTGTCTCCGTCTCCAACACACACTCCTTTCCACAACTCATTATAAATGAGAGTGTGTTTTATTTTCCATGACCATTCAGAATAGTTCTCTTTCTCAGTGAGAACCACTCCCACAATAGTATCAATGGGTGCATTTTAGAAATGACGTAGGAGGTTGACGAAAATGAGGTGGTAGTCTGTAATTCGACTACTAGTTAACTTTGTAACCAATCAACTATGCTTAAATCTGATCTTGTACGTGGATTTTTCCCTTGAGGGTCCCACTTATTTGACCAATCATTGTTGGTCCCTCATTGACTTCTCCTTTTATGAAGTGCTTCAATCCGTGCCATTGATCTCACTTCTCCAGATCCAATGGATATCGCGTCATCTGCTTACCAACTAACCCAGACGATCTCCACCATCAATGTGACCCATGTAATTGAAAGGCTGTCGCACAATCTCATAATGGAACCAAAAGGAATTAAAACCCCAGTTCATGACCTTATCGCATCCATTTCTAAAATTAACCTGTGCACACTTTTGGAAGTGATATGTGTCTGATCACCCATTAAATAGGCTGTCCAATCACTCTGAACCTTAAACTCCTTTTAATAACCACATCACGTCCATTTCTAACATTAACCTACATGCACTTTCGGAAGCAATATGCATCCTATCACCCATTAAATAGACGGTCTGATCATTCTGAACCTTAAACTCCTTTTAATAACCACATCTCATCCAAAATTTAAAGTAACTCACATGCACCTTCGAACACAATCACTATCAGACCTGACCCGTCTAATCGAACGACTATCATGTCACCTACTTGCCAACTAGCTTGGCCAATCTCCACCGTCGATCAATCCCGGTTAATCCAATGACTATCACGTAATCTCGTCTGAAATCTTGCACGATGCATAAAAAATCAAGAGCGCACGAGAAAAGTGGTTTTCTTGTGCTATGATCCGATAATCACCCTATGAGTGACCTCAGTTGAAGATTTATTAAACGAAAGGTATTACAGACTCATGTGTTGGTGTGTGTTCAGTGTTATTGAAACAATGGATCGATCAGATTGCCAATACACGGACATTTAAGTGGAAAGACAATAGAGAAACACAATAAGCAACATTAGAAACAAATAATTTTTAATAAGGAGTTCACCCTATTCTCCAGGGCTACATCTCTGGTCCAGCTTCAGTGGTGGCCTGATTTTCTTGTGTCTTACAGCAAAGAATTTACAATGCAGGGACTCAATATGAGTTCTCCTCTGCTTAGCTTTACTGTTCTCTGTGTTCAGTCCTCCTTTCAGGGTTCACTGTTCACTGTCTCTCTGGTTGCTTGGACTCCTCTCTAAATCCTCCTTCCTTAGACTGTCTCCGTTCATGGCTTTAACCATTCGATCCCTATGCCTGTTTAGTTCCTCTCCCGCCTGCGTCGATTCACCTTCTACAGTTGTGCTTGGAATTCCCTGTTTTGCATCATCATGAACGCTCAAGGAGTGCCACGTGTCCCCATCTAATTGGTGCCAGCATGCTTCGTCGGTTCGTTCCTCCGGTTATGTCATGGATACACTCTTTCTCCACCGTGGTCAAACGGATTCTAAATCCTTTTAAATTGCAGCTTATTTCCGGTCGATTTCGCTTCTTTCTATCGAGTGCAATCTCAGTCGTCTGATCTGGGCTCCTCCAGATCCAACATCATATGCACGTCGAGCGCGGTTGACTTGCTCGACCGTTAGCGCGCGATCACGGTGGTTTTTCTCTCACCTCCGCTGCCACGCGTCGATCGCTGAGTGGGATCGCTCTGCTCCTATCCAAAACCTCTTACCGTTCAAGGGCACCCCGATCAAACCGCCGGTTTCCATGGCACAGATCCCGTCTTTGTGTTTTAGCACTTTTTCTTTCTCTGCCCGCAGTTCTCTGGCTCCCAATGTGACCGAGTGCTTAAGGCTCCCCCATTTTGGCCCTGTTTGCCCAGTGATGTGCGATTAAGCGCTAATCTCGCATCAAAATCACCTCCTTTTCCCGATCTAGGGCTCCCAGGGGCTGTTTTGACCTCCTGTGTAGTCTCCATGGGCCTCGGTTAGCGCGCTTTGACCAAGGTTCTCGTCGTTCTACGCCGATTTCCATGGCCACTAGTTCAGGGCATTTTCCATGTTATTTTGGATTTCATTAAGGATTTGTTTCCTCCCGATACAGTCAAGGTTCTTTGTCAGTCGTTTATGGATCTGATTCGGATCACAGCCTCCCTACTAAAAAATCTTTTGGACCACCAAAAGTTGGTTTTTCTTCAAGCATCGACTAAGTGAGGAAACTGTTGTCTCAATTTTCCAATCTCAATCCACTTCGCACTGCTCAACTTCGAACCTTTAAGCCCAATCCTAAGGTATTCCACCTATCCACTCTGCGTCGTCCTCACCTTCTTGTCCAGCACTATGTCTTCCTGTAACTCATTAAGGTATTTAGGTAGCAAGTCATCAACAGAAGGTAATTGACTTTGCTCTTCAGGGTCCTCAATCATTGAAGTTTCAAACAACCTCAAACAATCTGCATTCATGACTGAGTAGATGTGCATGTAAGCTGGCAGATCAAGGCGGAAGGCATTTTCACCAATTTTCTCAAGTATCCTGAAGGGTCCATACCTTATAGGTTTTAGCTTTTTACCTTCACCTTGCATTCTGTCCTTGCTGATATATAGCCAGAATTGGTCTCCAACTTGAAAACTATGCTCCATACGATGCTTGTTATGCCTAGCCTTGTACTTGGCCTGGCTCCTTTCCAACTGTCCCTGTATTGGTTGGTGGATCTCCTGGATCTGTTCAATGAACCTAGTTGCCTTGTCCACATCACTGTGTTAATCAACCATGGTATCTTTACCAAAGAAAAAATCCAAAGGAGACCTTGGTGTGAAACCAAAACAGGTCTCAAAAGGAGATCTCTATGTAGAATAGTGTTTGGCTCTTGTTGTATAGGTAAATCCCCTCTACGGATAGAGGCGATCCCTACTAGCCCAACAGGGGTCTAGCAACAATCGAACAATGCTACACCGCAGGTTCCTAGTTGTAATTAACAAGTGGGTGAGAATAACCTACTTGGATTCCAACGCTTTTTTGTCGAAGAGATATTCCTCTCGCTCTTTCGCTCCAGCCGATCACAATTCCCCGCTATCCTCGCGGATGAATACCTGCACAGGCAAAAGAGAGCAAACAAAAGCGTAAAATCTACTAACAACAACTATGTATCGGTCAGGAAAGATACAATTTGCATTAATCAATCATTGAACAAATGTAAATGGAACCATAAGAGTAGTCATCTATCTTTATTAACAAAAGTAGAGTAAGGTACAACGGTGTCCTGACGCTGAGTCCTTCCTAGAGGGTCCAGCCAGCATATGCTTCCAAGCATTCACTTTGGGAACAAATCTCCCAAGTCAAAAGGTCTCTCTCTCACATACAAGGCAACAAACTTATGACTTTTCTCAAGCTCAAAACAATCCTCACACAACACACCAAGGCCTACAAAGAGCAGCACTAAAATGTACAAAGAATTCCTCAATCAAAGTCTCTATCTTCCAAAACTCAAAAAACTCCCTGCTCATGGGCAATGGAGGAGGCTTATAAAGAGAAGAGGCCTCCATGAATAGGTAAGGGATGAGCTTTCCTCCAAGATAAGTGGATGGTCAGTCGAACAGACATGCCAGAGAAAGGATGGCGACCTCAACAATGCTAACAACCAGTTCTGGAGGGATCTGGAAGGCTGGTTGTTGGAACAAATTCGCCCAACCAGGATCAGCGCGGAAAACCCGTG
>APFE031056555.1:125559-162748 GCA_000404065.3 Pinus taeda | reverse complement strand
TAATTATTCTTGAGCTTGTGAGCTCTTACAAAGTATTCAATTCCATCTTTAACAAGTAGATACTTGTTCTCAACTCTATAGAAAATAGCCTTTCTATCATACAAGTAAGGACTTCCTAAAACAATTCCGCATATATCCAAAGGAATTATATCTAACTCAAACTCATCTACAAATGTTGACCCAAAAGAAAACTTGAGTTTGCACTGTCTAGTCACTTGTAGTTGTGCTTTATCATTCAACCATCCTAATGGGTATGGTTTCTTATGAGTTGTAGTTGCTAATCCCAATTTCTTTACAATTTCTTTAGAAATTAGATTTACTTGTGAGCCACTATCAAACAAAGTATCAATCTTTTGATTTTTGGAAACAACTCGAATATGGAAAATCTCATGCCTTTTTCTCTCTTGTTCTTCATAAATAACAAATTGAGCAGAATCACTAGTAGATGCTTCAGAATTCTTACCTTTTATCCCTGTGGCTGCAATGATTGTTTCATCTCCCAAGTCTGACCCCAAATCTTTTTGAATAGCTACAACAATCTTCTTCTTCTTGCCCTCAGACTTCTTAGGTCTCAGCTCTGGATGCAGAATCCAACAATCCTCATCATCGTGCCCCTCCTTACAGTGAGTGCATGAAGCTTTTCCTTTTTGTGCAGTGTTAGCCTTCCTTGCTTTCCACTTCTGCTTTCTTTTCTCCTTGCTCTTGCTTACAGTGGGTTGGGATGGCCCCCCAACTTTGGGATTTCCATTCTTTCCTCTAGCTTCTAGGTGAGTAGCTAGTACAAATACTTCATCTATACTAGTGGGATTAAACATGAGGATGGTATGCCTCATGTAGCTTTGTAGACCACCAATGTACTTCAAAAGAGTTTCTGGTGAGTCTAATGAGATACCCAACATCAATGTTGTCTTTCTAAATTCTTGAGTATACCCTTGTACACTTTTCCCTTTCAATTGCCGAAGAGTTTGCCAACTCATCATGGCTTGTTGCATGTAGGCCAATGGATAGAACTGCTTTTTGATTGTAGAAACAAATTCACTCCAGACAGAGATGGTCTTACCATGCTTCCTCATATCAGCTTGGATTCTGCCTTCCCACCAAACCAAGGGAGTGCCTCCTAGGCGTAGGCTTGCCAGCTGAATCTTACTCTTGTCTGAGTCTATGTTTTGTACTCTGTAATACACATCAATTTGTCTAATATAATTGTCCAACTTTTCAGCATTCAGCTCTCCATTATATATAGGCAAATCAAATTTGACATCTAATTTGATCAAGGATGCTTTCTTATTATGCACAGGGCTACTAGGAGGTGTAGGAAAGCTTTCTTCTTTTCCCTTTCCTTTTGAGTGGTCATGGGAATGAGATTCATCTTCTTCTTTTTCTTGTTTAGAGCCCGATGAATCTTCATCCTTATGCTTTCTAAAGTCCCTATACATTTCTTCTACCGTAGAATTTATAGCTAGGAAACTCTCTATGAACTAGGAGTTTGGCCCTATAGAACCTTCTTCTGACATTGTCTTCTGAGAATAGACTCTCCTGATTTCAGGATTAGTTTCCACCAACTCTCCTTCGCCTAATTTGAGCTTTGATCTAGTGAGCATTCACAGCTAAACCAGCACAAGCTTGTCTAACCTTACAGCCTAAAGCTCTGATACCACCTGATCTGATAATCACCCTATGAGTGACCTCAATTGAAGATTTATTAAAAAAAGGTATTACAGACTCATGTGCTGGTGTGTGTTCTGTGTTATTGAAACAGAAGATCGATCAGATTACCAATACACAGATATTTAAGTGGAAAGACAACAGAGAAACATAGTAAGAAACACTAGACACAAACAATTTTTAATAAGGAGTTCACCCTATTCTCCAGGGTTACGTCTCCGGTCCAGCTTCAGTGGTGGCTTGGTTTTATTGTGTCTTACAGTGAAGAATTTACAATGCAGGGACTCAATATGAGTTCTCCTGGCAGTAGATTTCGCTTGGTAGGGTGGTTCTTGGATTCCCCAAGCCACTCAGAGTTCACAGACTCCTTTTCTTCCTACCATCTCTGTGACCTTTGGTCTACAGTGGAAAGAGCTAACTGTGATGCTCAATCCAGACAGATTCCTCTATGGGAAGGCTTGAATCTTCAAGCTCTCTAGTGCTCGATGCTGCCTGTGGTCATCTCAGCCCTCTGTCTCCTCTACTTAGCTTTACTGTTCTCTGTGTTCAGTCCTCCTTTCAGCATTCGCTGTTCACTCTCTCTTTGGTCGCTTGGACTCCTCTCCAAATCCTCCTTCCTTCAACTGTCTCCGTTCATGGCTTTAACCATTCGATCCCTATTCCTGTTCGGTTCCTCTCCCACCTGCATCAATTCACCTTCTGTAGCTGTGCTTGGAATTCCCTGTTTGGCATCAGAATGAACGCTTAGGGAGTGCAACATGTCCCCATCTAGTTGGTGCCAGCATGCTTCGTCAGTTCGTTCCTCTGGTTATGTTGTGGATATGCTTTTTCTCCACCGTGGTGGTCAAACAGACTCCAAATCCTTTTAAATCGCAGCTTATTTCTGGTTGATTCCGCTTCTTTCTATCAGGTGCAATTTCAGTCATCCAATTTGGGCTCCTCCAGATCCAACTTCATATTCACGTCGAGCGCGATTGACTTGCTCAACCATTAGCATGCAATCATGACAGTTTTTCTCTCACCTCCGCTGCCATGTTTCGATCATGGAGTGGGATTGCTCCACTCCTGTCCAAAACCTCTTACCATTCAAGGGCACCCCGATCAAACCACCAGTTTCCAAGGCACGGGTCCTGCCTTTGGTTTTAGCACTTTTTCTTTCTCCGCCCGCTGTTCTCTAGCTCCCAACGTGACTGACTGCTTAAGGATCCCCCATTTTGGCCCTATTTTCCCAGCGATGCATGATTAGCGCTTAAGCACATGCTAATCGCGCATCAAAATTACCTCCTTTTCCCGATCTGGGGCTCCCAAGGGCTGTTTTAACCTCCTATGCAGTCTCCATGGGTTTCAGTTAGTGCGATTTGACCGAGGTCCTTGTCGCTCCGCGTCGGTTTCCATGGCCACTGGTTCAGGGCGTTTTCGATGTTGTTTTATATTTCATTAAGGATTTGTTTCATTCCAATACAGCCAAGGTTCTTTGTCAGTCATTTATGGATCTGATTCGAATCATGCTATGTGTTGCCCACTAAGCTTAATCGCGTGAAATTTAGTAATACCACTTCCAGCCTTTAGGGTGCACGAGATACTACTTACCACTTGCCAAATACTACCCACACCCTTAATTCAAAAGACGCTTAAGAAAAGGTTTAGCATTTAAACTCAATATTAACGCTTAACACTAATTGACTATGATTTATAAATAAAATGAATCAACAGAGAAAAATACCCAATTAGGGTCCAGAATGTTGATACACAGTCATAAGAGAATTTCATTCATCGCACCTGTGTTTAACATTATGAAACCATGAGAGTGATACCTCAACTACGCTTATGGAGTATTTGCCTCACATAACCAACTGAACGTCTACAGTAGTTGCTAGAGAGGGGCAACAGTGACAAGGGAGGAGTTACAAAGCACAGAGGGAAGCCAAAAAATGGCATTATCTCCGATACCATGTCAGACTAGCAGATAACTCCTCAAATGTAATCGTATTATTCATTCAGGTTGTTAATTATTATATACAAGAGGGAGTGACTGTTCAGTTCATCTTCTGATGACTCTTCATTTTATTTATTATTTATTTGCATTAATTACAATTGTTCACCCAATCCCTATGATTAGGTGTCAACAGATTCCCATCACTCCTTCTCGAACTTAACTCGCTCAAAAAGTACTTGCAAGCATAAACATAAGACATAGAACCAATCAAAGCAAGAGATCTATCAAATACAAGTAAATGGAATCAGATACATTCACACATATAAACATCATATATCAAGATAAGCATATGGAAAAGGGTGTAAACAACTTTATTACGTAGAAGGAAGAATTACAACCATGAAGTCCAATCCATCATCACTCTTCAAGCTTGGGTTCCAAGCAACATCACATCAACGGCACAAGACTTTGGCAACATAACAACACTTGCTTATACTCTCATTTCTCACACCAACAGTATCTCCTTACCAATTCTCAAATTTCAACCCCTGATCACTTAGATGAGTGATCAATTTATAGGAAAATGGAGGAGGTTTGTTCATAAATGAGGGTATTGAATGGCCTTCCAAACTTAGAGTTAGTTTCCATGGAGTGAGGGATGAGAGGATAGGAGGTTACTTAACTCATTCCCTATCAAATTTTGAGCTCATAGGAGATGATAAGTGTGGGAATCTTCTAGATGGATCTAGAATATAAGAATATTCCCAGAAACCTGTGTGAATTTCGCTAAATCTCGCCTAGCATAGGTCAAAGTGGGCCTAGGTTCTCTATAGAGCACCCTGACATGGGCCTACCTGCATCGAAGCACACTTATCCCTATCTAAGGTTACGTTGGTCCCTCAAGGAGGCAATTCTAGAGAGTTTCAGGCCAAAGAACTCTCAGGGAAGGAGGCATTCAAAATGATGACTAGTCTAGGGCATGTAGCAATTGAATTAGGGTTTGATGAGCCCTAATGATACTGATCTGAATGGTGGGAGTGATGTTCCCAAATGGATCTATAACAACTACCCCCTAAAGCATGAAGTCGAAAATAATGATGTCTGGTGATATGCTTTACGATGTGATGAGGAGGTTCCGAAGTGGTTGGTGACCTGCATCGATTACAATACATAATATCATGATATTTTGAATTTTTTCTCATGAATTGCTGAGGGAAGGCATTCCCATGCTCAACATATAAACTTCCATTACAAGTACATAGATAGTCATCTACATATATAGACCCAGATAGGATGACCATCAATGTAAAGCCATTGTCTATATTTTTTGATACATTTCCTGAAATCATAGCCCAAATGGATGAAACTAGATCTAGCGTCTTCTCTCTCATTCAATCATTTGCTTAAGTACGAGTATAACCGTGCAAATATGTGATTTGAAATCCGACATGGGATGACACCATCTGATTACTAGCCAATGATATAAGTCGTTAACAGACGCGAGAGAAATCACCGATAATGATAATGATCATCAAGGTACTGCAGTACATTCTACATGGTGTGAATGGATGTTTTGATTTTGAACACCATACAAAGTCTTTCGATCGAAGGCCAGTGATGTCAACCTATCACCGGATGCGAGAAAATTTTCATTGATGTATGTAAGCCTCAAGGTATTGGAAGGGTGTTTGTAAGTCAACTTCTTGTATAATGTACTGATGTTGACAAGAAGCAACTCATCACAGGAGGGCCTTGATTTATCACAGATCAATGAAACGAAATGAGTGTAATGATTTTAGAGACGGAATTTGATTGACAACACAAGGTTCAAGACTGGTGGTCTTGAAAATGAAGGTTTATGAGTATTGTAAAGGATGAATTTCAAACTGAGTGACTTCTTTTGAACATGTCGGCAACACTGAATGGATTGGAAGCATTGACCCAAAAAAAAGTAATGGATGGTATGATAGACAAAGGATGATGACCATCAAGCAGATAACCCAACCCAAATAGTCACAACGATGAAGTGAAAGTGTCATGTTCAAGAGTGACCTGTTGCCATAAAGTGGTTTACCCCTTTTCCCATTTTCCCTAGTCATTGTTGACCAGTACCTCTTTATATTTACCAAGCTTGAGGAGGATAACACATGCTTATTGTATAATTCTATCATTTGGGTGAATCCATCGATATGTGATGTTTTAATGAGTCTGGCAAAGGTGAAACTCGGTCTTTTCATGATGGACAAGTTTGTCGCTATTTGATGTTTTAATGAGTTTAGCGACAATGATAACTTGATCCTTTTCATGTTTAGAGAGTTTGAAAAGGGACAAAAATGAAACTCCACAAGTTCTTTTTCGTAGATTTATCTCTCAAGTCTGAAAAAGCGTAAAACAATAATAGAGAGAACCTATTGACCATGTTCGTTCAATGTATTCCTTTTTCGTAAATAATCTGTCTCAGCCCGAAAAAGGGTTAAACTTATACTGAGTAGATGTCATTTCCATTCCATTAACGAGCTAAAAAGGACAAGCTCTCGGCAATATTTTCATATTTCGAGAGACTGAAAAGAGCTTAAAGATGACTCCAAATGGATTCCTTTTTCAATGGTTAACAGAGCTCGAAAAAGAGATAAAAGTATGCTCTATGGTCAAATTACAATTCATGAACATGTACATCAAATTCAGTAAGTCAACTGTAAATCTATTCAAAGCAACACCAAATGGATTAAACATACCTATTTGATTGGTAAAAATAGGTAAATACTAAATTTTACTCATTTAATGCTCATGAAATAAACATAAAAACAAGAATTTACCATGATATTTTCACCATTTGATATTTACCATTCGCTTTGTGCTTTGACCCTGTTTTTTAACTCGATCTTCATCATCTGATTGTGAGAGATTCTTGGGATCATTTCTCATTCCGTCCAGACTAGGTATGAGATCTACCCCTTCTATTTCTTTTCATGTCATTCTTTCATTGATTCTTGCAAGTTTTTATGGTTTTTAGGGCCCCTAGGGTTTGAATTTTTCGCTGTGGGACCCGCACAGGCTTGCATGTTGAAAACTGTGCTGGGGAGCACCTAGATAGAAGGGATTATGCACTGCAACATAGTGGCTCCTTGCATTCGCTACGGTGAGCGAGTTTCCCAAACTTGTTTCACCAAATTGACCCAAAACAAAAGTTTTTTGCATGATAAGGATCCTGACTAAGCTTATGGTTTGATTTAAGGCTTTCATCAGATCAGAATGTCTATTACTTGGCTAGAAAGATAACATTAAGAACAAGACATGGTTGCCCTAAATGATTCAGGTACAGTTGAGGCCCTAAAAAACTATGGGTTGCTCAAATGCTTCAAGTTGTTCAGAATGAGGCAACAATCAAAACTATTGTAGTTCCTAGTTCATGCATGGGATCCAACAGATTATGATTTTCACATAAGAGACATAATTATCCCTATTGTGATCAATGATTCTTACTTCCTTATAGGGCTGTTGAGACGTGGTGCACCCATATCTCTTTCAGATGCTTCTCTTTCAGTATGCACTCGAGTGTCTTGAGCCAACTTTATTCAACTGGTGTGAAGTAGTACTCTCTTCACTGAGAGAACAATTAACAAAGGTAAAGAGTGGTAAGACAAATAACTTTAGCTATGGATCGCTCTTAATCGTTTTTACCTTAGAAAGAATTCCATTGATGCAAACCCAACATGTAACACTGGGTGTAGCTGGTCCTAGACATCCACAGATGCAACAGTGGGTCGAATTGATGGCTAGGCATGCTAGTCAGTCAACGATTACATTTACCACTGCATTCTTTAGTTGGCTCAATCGACAACACATTTTCATTAAGGAGCATCCATATTTAGGGATGGATTTTTGTGGACATCCAGAGTTGAGTCTACTAGTGGGCGCTCAATGGGTGCTATAGATAAATTGTTTTTGACCAAAATGCTTTTTGATTTTTAAGTTTCTACATGTTTTTGTATTTTGATGTTCCAAGACTAAACTAAAATCATTCTCATGCATGCAGATGTGGGTACTGTTTGACCTATGAGGCACCAATAGGAGGCAGCTGAGCTAGTGCGGAAAAACATTGGGAGAACAGCTCTCCAGGATTTGGATTTAGCTGAGACACTGGCTGAGTTGCAGGACCATGTAGAGGGATTAACCCTTGGTATTTTGGATGTCTAGATATAGGAGTTACCTATGAGGCTGCAATGCCATACTATTGGTCTTCCAGGCTGTTGGATGCAGCTTTTTCGCATGATAGCTCAGGCTGTGACCTATTATCATGAGCATCGCTAGGTCTACTTAGGATATTTTTGCATGCATTTTGAGTTTTTAGGTCATATGACCAAACATGTCTTGGACAAATTTTGTAAAAAATTTTAAAATGTCTATCTATTTTTTCTTTCAGAGTTCTTTTATATATGGTTATGTACAATCCTATTCAACAAATGAAGTGAATTGAAAATCTACTTTTACATGTGTTGCAAATGTCTGTTTAACACATAGTTTGCTAATGAGTCAGTTAATGTGTTAAAGTTTCTGGAAATATGTTGATATTGAATGTACTCAAAATGTCTTTCCAAAATATGAAGTTTGAGGAACATACGAAGAATTTTTGGATGGTATAAATGTTTGTTAGTTGTAGTACGACGCGTTGTGAGTCTGGCTTAACAATTATTCTGCAAATGCCAAGTGAAATGGCATCATAACGAAGTTTGATCAACGTGCTATACTCAGCGATATTGTTCATCGATCGATCAATACAAATCCCTTGAAAAATCACTAACTCACCACTTGGAGTGAAAATGGCCGATGCGTTAGAAGATAAGTTTTGAGTACTATGACTAGCACCATCGGCGTAACCAATCAAATGGTTCCAAAGGTTCTGACATCTGCAACAAATGAAAAGTGGATTACCTAACCACATAAAAACTCTAAAAGACACACTGACACATACACATGTAATTAAAGCATATATACAGTGATTTTTATTACACCCAATTAAGCATAGTAATGTTTGAGATACAACCCATTTCAGGGTTGTGACAATGGAACTCCATCATAATCCACTAACTCGTAGACATCTTTTGCCAAAACATGCTTGAAAATATAAGGACCCATCCAAAGTGGTTCAAATTTTCCTATTCCTAGTTTATTAGCTTCCTAATAATAAAGCAATACCGAGTCTCCTTATGAGAAAATGCGAGGCTTGACATTTCTGTCATATTGTTCCCTGATTTGTTTATTATGCGCTTCATTAGCTAATGCAGCGTCACGATGGGTTTCATCCAGATGGATAAGTTCCAAGAAATGTGCTTCTTCAGAAGTGTCGGGTAACAGGTCAATCGCGAGTTTGAGAGATGAAATTTCACATTGTATTAGCAAGATTGCCTCCAGACCATACACCAATTGAAAGGGTGTGAATCGAGTAGCATTTCTCACCAAGGTTTGATATGCCCACAAGGTAGAGTATAGGATTAAATGCTAGTTTCGTTTATGAATCCCTATCACTCTTTGAAGCATTCGCTTCAGGACTTTGTTGATGTCGTCAACTTGTCCATTTGCTTGCAGATAATAAGGAGTATAACTATCATATGAAAGTACTAACTTAGGAGTTAACTCAGCCATCATGTGACTACGAAAATGCGATCCATGATCTGTGACTATAGCCTGTGGTACACCAAACTGGGCAACCATGTGGTTGAAAAATAAAAAAGCAGTCGTCTCACCACTGTTGTTTAATGTTGGCACCGCCTCGACCCATTTGATAAAATAGTCGATGGTGACTATAATGTACCCATTCCTCCTGGCCGATGTGGAGTTACATGTCATGAAGTCAATGCCCGATTTGGCGAATGGTCCAACAACGATGACAGGATGCAATGGTGCAGGTGGTAATCTAGCTTTACGGTCATAGATCTGGCAGGCGTGACAGCTTCTGACAACAATTATGCAATCTTTGAATATGGAAGACCAGAAGTAATCAGCATGGAGAATTCTTTGTGCAATAGCATAACCAGATAAGTGTCCACCACAAGCACTTGAATGGAAATCATTCAAAACTTTCTCGGATTCCTCATGAGTGAGGTACCTTTGTAAAATTGTATTGATACCAGGACGATAAAGAGTGTCGCGAATGATCAGATAATATTTGGCTTGGTATTGGATACGTTGTTGTTGCGAGTGAGAGGTATCAGTTTTGAAAGTTTGGGTCTAGATATAAATCAGTATATCTCCATACCACGTGTCAGATGAAAAAATGGGGAACAAAGACTCATCCAGAATTGATGGTTCTGATGTTGAATCAATGGTATTTGAGGAAAGGTCGCAAAGAAGCTCGACAAAGACTAGGTATTTCTTTGATTTGGATTTGATGAATTCCAAATCAAACTCCTACAAAATGATGATCCATTTTGAGTATTTCCCCCCCAGCAATTGACATGACAAAATATATGTCATAGTGTTGCAATCCAAAATGACAATGGTCTTTCGAAGTAGGATATTGTGGTGAAATCTTTGTACATATTGAACAACAAAAATAGATAACTTTTCGATGTAAGAGCAATTAACTTTTGTATCATTGAGATTGTGTCTGAAATAATATATTGGATGTTCAATCCCATCTTCTTCTTGGACTAAAACCATTCCAATTGTTGTATCTACAGCGACGAGATACAGGAAGTAGTTGTTTTGATAATTCATGGAATACATTAATGAGTGTCTAATCAAGGCATATTTAAGAGCATCAAAGGAAGCTTGCACAACCTCATCCCAATGGAAGGGTATCCCCTTTTTCAACAAACGAGTAAATCCTTTAGCCATTTCAGCATAATTGGGAATGAATCTCCTCAAAATGTTAGCATTCCCTTGGAGTCTCTATAAATGTAGTAGATTGGAAGGTGGAGGCAAATCAAGGATTTCCTGAACCTTAAGTGGATCAAGTTGAATTCCCTCCTTAGACACTACGAATCCAGGAAAACAACTAGAACCAACACAAAACACACATTTGTGTGGATTGAGTCGTATTTTTAAGTGTCGGCATCGTAAAAATATAGCTCGCAAATGCCTATAGGTGATCAGACCGCTTTCGTGAATGAGTAGGTAAATTGGCAAGGTATGGTTAAACAATATGTTTGATGTCATGGAAGGCATAATTCATTGCCCTTTGAAATGTTGACCTTGTCTTCTTCAAAGCAAACGGGAGTTTCCTATAATCAAATGTGCCCCATGGAAAAATAAATGCAGTTTTAGATTGGTCCTCTCGGCAGATATTGGTTTGATTATAGCCAGAAAAACCATCCATAAATGAGAATATTTCTCATCGGGCACATTCATCAATAATTTGGTCGATAAAGGGAGTAGGATAATTGTCTTTTGGACAATCCTGATTAACATCCCTATAATCGATGCACACTCGTATTGTCCCTTGTTTCTTCATGACAGGAACAATATTGGAAACCCAATCAGTAAGAGGAATAGGGTAAATGAAACCAGCATGCAAAAGCTTTTCAACTTCTATTTTAATAGAAGAAACCTTCTTCGAATGAACAAGACAGAGGTGTTGCTGCACTAGTTTGACATCAGGATACATTTTGATTTCATGATCAACTATACTAGAGTTAATTCCTGGCATCTCCTCGTGTGACCATGCAAATATATCTCAAAATTCATGAAAGAGAGCATGGTAAATATCAAGTTCTAATGGAGAACAAGGTTTGCCAACATTAATATTTTCTACAATGTTAGGTTTGGTCCAAATATTGATAGAAATAGTTCTTCGATATTTGGCAGGGTTTGCTCAGAATCTACTATATCTCTAAAAATAGAATTTGAAAGGAAATCGACAGCTGAAGGGTGATTAAGTTTGTTTGAATAATCTTCTGTGTGATATGGAAGATGGGAATGATGATGATAATCTTCCCATGGTTCTCCTTCCATCATCATTGAATGGATGATTCCTTCATCAGTAGAAAATATACATGAAAAAGGATCAAAGTAAGTACCATATTCTAATGGACAATCTACCCATACAATTGACGAAAATGGATTTGGGTTTTCCGCACAAGCCAGAAAGATTTATTTCTATGCCAGCTCAATGGGGCTTAGCAGCATGATTTCATTACTACTATCAACTTCAAAACTATTGGTAATCCTCCTTAAGTCATATGAAGTGGAAGATATCATGTTGCAAGTCTCAACTTTTGCCACTTCCACCAAATTAGATGGTGGTGGTAGTGAAAAAGTACCCATTAGGGAAGAATCTTTAAAGAGACCTACACCAATGCTTTGAAGAGATAGCGGGGGTCTATGTACAAATGGAATGCTTCCAGTAGCCTATGAACTAAAGGTGAAGAAGGCGAGTTGGTCGATAACTATGATTCCACCCTTATGAGGGAATGCAATCGTACAAAAGCATGTTGAAACCACATCACCCATAGCATAAACCCACGGTCTTCCTAGCAAAATGTTGTAGTCAAGGGGTCCGTCAAGAACCTCGACTTCAAAATTTACTACTTTGCCTCCTAGTTCAATTTGCAGATTACTCAATATCCCACAAGGCGTATATGTGTAACCGTCAAAAGCTTTTAACGTTGTTGGTGAACGTGAAAAAGGTGATGAGCCAAGTGTTTTCCATCAAATCATAGACATTATACAAGTATATGCCCCCTCGTCAATAATGGTTCGATGTACAAGTTTATTCATGGAATTTACTTGAATCAAGAATGCTAATTGCGCTGGTAGCTGTGGTGTATAACCCACATGGTTGAAAACCAAAAGATTAGAATTAGTTGTATCAATTCCACCAATTTCTGACAACAAAGCCTGCTTCTGGGAGGGACATTTCTGAAGTACCTCAAGCGTAGACATAGCAAAAGGTGACTGAGCTGAATCTTCTACTATCTTATAATTCTGTGCAGCTCGAGCTCGAGGGTTAAATGTTGATTTATGTAAAAACTCCCTTAGGCGATTTTATTGTTAACTCTGGTGCAATAGGTGGTGGAATAGGATCATTCAAAGTTGAAGGCGAAGGGTTAGGTTGATCAGCCTGATTCTTTGATGATGATGGTTGATTTCCATAATCTTTACTTCGTGTTGACACCAAAACATCATCTTTCAGCTTAGAGGTGGATAGCATAAACACTTGGGAAGTGGAAGCATGGTTTGTAGCAACCATATTTGTCTCTGGATTTGGAAAAGGATTAGTCAATACCACAAATGTATTAGAGGTATTCATAAACTTTGAGACTTCAGAGCGATGATGACAATATCACGTAAAATGCTCATCATTATAGATCTAACATGAGTAACAAGGTTTCCTAGCCGAAGGAGAGGAATCAAATGATTTTTCTTGAGGGGGATTATTTTGTTTCTTCTTGTTCTTCTCCTTCTTCTTACTTCCTAGTTGCTTTTCATTCTTTCCCTTGTCAGATGACACGACATTGACTTTGGAAGGAACAGTTTTATCAGGTGCATTTGTAGTTTGATTGGAAATGGCAAGTGTTTGACCAGATGGTCTACCTACTATTTGTGTGCTCGAAGAACCAATCACATTGTCATTGGTCGAGGTGCATTCGAGATCTTGTCGTAGAGCGTGCCATACTATGTATAAATCAAGTCCAAATATTGGGCACAAACAATTACTTGCTCTTCTGTGACAACTCCACCTTTCGCCACATCTTCAGTGATAGATGGACACAAGGATTTATAAACCACTCAGCCAAAAGCTAATCAGGAACATAAGTTTTAACCATTCGATGATGACAATGCCACTCATGAATATGATCAGAGATATGAGTAGCATTAATATGTTTAAAGTTGGTTAATAGTTCCATTCCAGTCTCATAGTGTATGGGTAACTAGAAGTCGGTTAAAAGCGTGGTAGCTAAGGCAGTGAAGTTATCAAAAGATGCTCTTGGTAGTTTGAAGTACCATTTCGCAGCCGGACCAGTAAGCATTCTCTAGAAAAGATGTAGTCAAATAGAATCATCATTCAAGGAGTTTGATGAACACCATAAATGAAAATTCATGACATGGTTGGACGGGTCTTCTCTAGGGTTTCCATTGAATTTCATAATATCGGAAGGTAACTTATGAGGAACCACCAACCACCAAGGTGCATAATGAATTGGGTCATTGGTGAGTCAGTTTTGATCTGATAATTCAAGTGTCACAACAAAAGGTAACTATCTATTAAGGTCAAGTTGAGAATATCAAAGGTAATATGGGATTCCCTGGGAAATATACCTTTGCATACCAGCATAAGGCATTCGTTGGTGGTAACCTTGATAAGGGTAAGTTTTTTGAAGAGGGATAAATTTGTTGTTGTCCAAACCCAGCATAGGATTGCTAACCAAGACTTGGATAAACTTGTTGTTGACCAAACCCAACATAAGCTTGTTTTCCAAGTCCATGTTGAGGTTGGTATTGCTGGAATTGTTGTTGTTGATATTGGAGCTACCAAGGCTGTTGAATCAACTATTGTTGTTGACACAATGGTTGTTGATTTAACAGTAGTTGTATCCCACCAATGTAAGGTTGACCAGGTTGTGAATATACTAAACTAGTGTAAGTCTGAGTCATTCCAATAAAAGGTAAACTAGTCTGAAGTTGTTGGACTTTAGACACAAGTGGTTGTTGTAAAACTGCCTTAGAAGGCTGGATCTATATACCTGAAACTTGGGGGTCTAAGGTTGAAGGGCCAGCTTGCATAGGTTGAGATACAACAATTTGAGCTTGTGACTATGATACAACTGTAGCAATAGGTGTTGTAGGTATAAATGAGATAGATTGCATAGGTTGTGATATATAAACAAACCTAGGTTGAACAGGCATGGTTGGATACCACTGACAGTTAGTCATTCTAGGCTAACCTAAAGACGATGGCATACCAACATATGGTTTCCCCCCAGAAAATGGAGGATAAGGGGAATATGCATATTTTTCTCCGTATGGGGGTAGTCCAATGTTGAGCGAATACATAGGATGGTAACTAGATGAACCATCTTGATATGAAGTTGATGAGTCCAGTTATTTGGGACCCGTAAATGAGGAACCAGATAAAATTCCAGTAGAGGACATTGGTGAAGACCAAGGGCTAGAAGCAACACCTGAGTGGGTTCCCGATAAAGATTGGTAACCTGATGGGACGGATAAAACACCATAAAAGTGTGACTCAGGTATCATTGTAAACATTGAAGAGGTTGTGGTGGAATATTCTTCCATAGCCGTAATAGATGGTATGGTCTAGGATGTTGACTTTGCCATAGTCAAATGTCCAAATAAGTTTCCTACCAAATCAATGGATGTTTGAAAGTAATAATGATCAAAAGGAGCAATGAAATGAGGAGTATCAGGATATAGATAAAGTACAATTCCAAAATGGAATGGAGTTCTAGGTGATTCTACCTTAGGTTCCTCTTCTATTGAAATCAAACTAGGTGGAATAATTTCACCGTCTGGTCCATAATACATTTCTAGTATTTGTTGTTGAGATAAAGAGGAATTCTCGATAGTTACGGATGTTTGAGGATGTACCAGTCGATCTTCTTCTGGTAAGGTAACAATTTTTTATTATTCAACCTCAAGATCCAAATTTTCTAGTAAAAGAATAAGTTCAGGTTGGGCTTCGTGAACAACTTATGGTTCATAAGTAACTTCTGATTGAACAATCATGGGTTTAGCATCCACTTCTGGTTGAAGTGATTTAGATTTAGAATTAATTTCTTATGGAACAACGTTGGATTGAGAATCAACTTGTTGTTGAAAAACTTGGGTTACCATTCACTACATTCCATTCTAGTTTCCTCAAGTAATGGTGGAGATTCCACTTCAGTAATAAATGTACCAGTTTTCGTAGGAGTAATTGGGGTCACAGTACTTACTGGTATAGGTGTTTATGGTAATTTAGATGAAGAACCAAA
The DNA here is from genome assembly GCA_000404065.3 of Pinus taeda. Taxonomy (NCBI): domain Eukaryota; kingdom Viridiplantae; phylum Streptophyta; class Pinopsida; order Pinales; family Pinaceae; genus Pinus; species Pinus taeda. Next base: position 147,211 of record APFE031056555.1, on the reverse strand, counting down.
GGCTTGTGAAGTACTGGATCCAAGAAAATGAGACTGCTTTGACCAAATAGGTGTAGCTTCAGGCGGTAAAGGCAGTTTACTCTCTGCTCTCCCTGAATGACGGGGTAAGGGTTGATTTTCCTCCATGATTTATGATTGATTTTATTTCAAAAAAGAAATAAACAAAAAGGGGTAAACTAGGCAAAAAGTTTTACCAAGCAACTATGAACTGCGGAATAACTCCTGGCGAACCAAGAAGTATGGGCAGGCAATCTCCCTGAATGTTGTGTTCAGTGTATCACAGTGTACAAGGCGGCCAACTCGGTTACATGAGGATGGATAAAAACCTAGTGTTGTCCTCCCATATATACTAGAAAGTACGTGGATGAGCTACGATATACTCACGTACGTGGAACGAGGTATCACACTTGGAATGTATCACAGACAAGTTAGTGACAACTGCTATTTTTTACAATGCCAGAACACGTATCTAGCTTAGAACCTCTAAATGTTTTGTGTTAGATGACAATGCTCCATTAGGTTAATTGATGTTAATGTTAAGTTGATATTAATTAAGAATTCTTTTCAAGGTTCACCACGTGGTGTAGTTTCAATTCCTAGAATGCAACTAACATGATAAGAATCATTTTCATTCAATTTTGACAATGAAAACCTTAGCTAATAGGGATAGGGCAATTAGATTCTTGTAATCAAAGAACAAAGAACACATCTAATGCAATTTCTCCAAACTATTCCTATGAGCACACACAACCTCTTTTAATGCACAATGCAAGTCTTTCTTTTCAATTCCCTTAATGTTGTGACGAACATAAGGAAACTAATGCGCATACAACCAATCAATCTTTTTGCAAGAATGAAGACTTTACGATAGTTCTGTTTCGAAAGAAAAGAAGACTTTTACGACACTTTCTTTTCAACAAAGACTAATCGACTATAAACTAACTTCGATAATTGATTGATAGTGATAAAGAAATCGTTTAAGAAACACTAAACAATCAAGGACAAAGTAGGGTTGACAAAGGAAACATAAATTGATTTCAAAGACATAAGCATCATTGGCCTTTTAGCAAGTAGAAACAGAAGGCAATTTGGCAAAAAAGCAACTCAAAGGAGGGATTTTTTCCTGAGGATCAGTGCATCCTTGAATGGGAGATAATGCACTTTAGAGCATTGTCCTCAAGCCAAGGGTGCTCTACAGTGTTTTGTCTCTAGACCAAACCTACGCTGGTGTCAGAGAGGCCATCATAGGGGCTTACAAGCACAAATTTCACCGCAAAATACTTCAAAAGGTTGAAAGAAGATTAATGGAAGCCTACTACATTGTACTATGATGAAGGTAAACTACCTGGAACGATGATCGTTCCCCAGCAGAGTCACCAATTTGTTATGAGGAATTTGGTATCTATAGATAAATACTAATTCCCTAGGTAGGTAGCTATACCTAGAACAATTGATTTAAAGCGCTTATCCTTTTTCTATAAATGATAAATAAGACAAAGGGATTCAAAAGACTAACTTGTTCTTTTTCTTTCCTTTTGTCTCCTTTGTTTGACTCCTATTGCTCCCTCTCAAACTTAACTCACTCAAAAAGTACCTGCAAGCATAAACAGAAGACCAAGAATGAATCAAAGTAAGAGATCCATTGAATACAAGTAAATGGAATCAGATACATTCACACATATAAACATCATATCTCAAGATAAGAATATGGAAAAAGGTGTAAACAAATTTATTAAGTGGAAGGAAGAATTATAACCATGAAGTCTGATCCATTGTCACTCTTCCAGCCTGGGTTCCAACCAACATCACATCAATAGCACAACACTCTGGCAGCATAACAACACTTTCTTATACTCTCAATTCTCACACCAACACTATCTACTTACAAATTCTCAAACTCTAGCCCCTGATCACTTAGATGAGTGCTCAATTTATAGGCAAATGGAGGAGGTTTATTCATAAATGAGGGTATTGAATGGCCTTCCAAACTTAGAGCTAGTTTCCATGGAGGAAGGGATGAGAGGATATGAGGTTACTTAACTCATTCCCTATCTAGTTTCAAGCTCATAGGAGATGATAAGTGTGGGAATCTTCTAGATGGATCCAGAAGATAAGAATATTTCCAAAACCCTATGTGAATTTTGCTCAATCTCGCCCAATGCAGATCAAAGTGGGCCTAGGTGCTTTGCAAAGCACCCTAACATGGGCCTACCTGCATTGAAGTGCACTTACCCATGTCCAAGGCTGCACTGGTCCCTCAAGGAAGAAATTTTGGAGGGTTTCAGGCCAAAGAACTCTCAGGGAAGGAGGCATTCAAAATGATGACTTGTCTAGGGCATGTAGCAACTGAATTAGGGTTTGATGAGGCCTAATGATACTGATGTGAATGACGGGAGTGATGTGCCCAAATGGATCTATAACACCATCACATTGAGATAAACAATTTTTCCTCCCAAAGTAATAGGAAACTGAGGAAGGATCCCTAATGGTTGACTGGTTCCTCTGTTAAAAGCCAACAGATTCTGGATAACAACTATAAGTGGTAGAGAACCGAGCACTTGCCAAGAAGTGGAGGAAAGGATACTCACATATGCACCCTCATCTATAATAGTGTCAGATACAATCATATTATAAACATGTACTATGATCTAGAAAGGCACATAATAAGGAAGACGACATCCTGCCAGTCGATTCCAATCAAAGGAAGTGACCAGACTACTTGGAGGGAGTACCATAAGAACGGGGGAATTATCCCCTTGAGTTATGAGAAAGGGAGGATTTTCCTCCTCTCTTGATGGAATAGGAGGGTTGCCTCCAAGCTCATTGGAATCTAAAGAAATGAAAAGAACCAAGTGGTATCATACTCACTCTCTATGGGAAAGGTACGATTAACTAAAAATGAAATCAGGTCAACTCTTTCCTCGACCTATGATTGGTCAGGTATAGAATCATGGAATTCACATTCAGAGAGATTGGGGTTGACCAATAGTTGATATGGGTCAGTCACTTCATCAACTAGTGAAGGATTAAGGGAGAGTCTCTTGTAACCAGATGGAAGTCATTGCAGAGAAGCAGGACGGTTATCTAACACTTTTTGGGCTTCATCCAGATAGGGACAAAGGTGGATGGGGTGATGCGTTTCACATAACCTATAGGGAAACTTAACTTTACCCTTCTTTCCATGAACTCTACTACCACTAGTTGTTGTTGTGTCACCAGCATGATCTCTAGAAGTTGATGACACAGGATGATGTGAATGAGTAGACCATTCTTATAAGATCTGAGGAATACCAGAACAATTTTGAAGAAGATGGTCTCCCATACAAAGTTTGCAAGGATATAAAAGTTTGTGAGGCTTATCAGATGGTTTCCCATTAGAAGTTTCATTCAAAGCAATGGTTGCTTGGTTGCCCCCTGCTGAATTTTCTTCTTCTTCTTCCCTTTCTTCTTCTTCTTATCCGCCTAGTTACTAGTGTCAATACTTTCACCAGGGAAAGAGGAAGAAGGGGAGGAAGAGAAAATTGATGAAGAAGGTAAAGGGTCAACTTTAGGATCAACTGGAGGTTGATTTTTGTAGAAAATATGTTGTAGGTTAACCTAATAATGCAATATAAATCAAAGCAGAATACTATAACCTACTTCTACTATAAATTTGTGGAAGCTTAAAGATCGAGATGAACAATATAACCAGAAGAAGAAGAATCAATGCACAATACACATGAAGATACTTTGGGGAAAGCCTCAGCTAGAAACCCCACTATCTGTATTATCATACAAGGTGGAAATATATAAGAATTATATAAATCCTTAGCTCTGACAGTTAGCCAGCTCTTAGTACAATCCTCACAGATGCTCACAGGCAATCCTAGCTTCTCACAAGCCTTCCTATTTACCCTCCAAGCTCCTATTTCGTTGTGCAGTTCCTCTGGCATGATTCTCCTTCAACAAAGTGGAAAACTCATTCACCCAGTGGATGATCACCTGATCTCACACACTGTTAGAACTGCACAATCCTCAAGGAATTTATTCTTCTGCATGCATGCGTTTTGTTTATAAGAAAATGCATGCAACTAATAGTACACTATCCTTGACATTTAGCTTAACTGGGTCTTTCTCAAAATAGACATGCATGAGTTACTAATGAGGGAATATTTAGCTATCTGGAGTACACTAGTTGAGTGCATGCATCCATCAACTGATTGATAACTCACAATTAGTTCCTCAAATAGTTCGGAATGAATTTAACTAGACTTAACTCAGTAAACTGAGTTAACTAATTACAACTCAGATATAACTCAATATTATCTCCTTAATTTAAGGGATAAATCTTGCATGACTTCAGAAAGACTTCTAACTTGAATTTCTCCAACTAATTAATCCATAATGAATTAATTAATTATTGTCATGTAGTTGGTGAGACTAAATTTGATTTTAATTCACAATTTTAATTCAAGGACAAATTAAAATTGGAATATTCTGGATTTTATTTTTATCATTTCTTGTTGCTATTTTCAACACTCCCTCTCAACAAGAAAGGAATTCAACTTGATATTTATCATGAACCTTTGGAATGCTATGCATGCAACACTTCTCTATAGTGTTGTTACTCAAGCAACTCTAGAAAAAGAAAAAGAAAAAGAAAAAAAAAACATCCAACCTGAATCAGAATGATGCATCTGTCATCAAAGTCTCTGACTACTATTGCCTCTGTCAACTGAAAACTTTGCGCTTCTATTGACTCTACCTTTCTGCACTATTGTCAATCCTTATCTATGCTCTTTAGTATTTAATTGCTCTAGCCTCTATCACTTTGATCTCTGACTGTGTCAATCCCACTGATTCCTCTTAATACTATGTACTTTGGGCTCCTGTAGTAAGGTACAATCCATGAGATAAAACCTCTCAATGGACCCTACCAAATTTCAACCTTCTTGGGACTATCACTTCACATCGCCCCACATCACACCTAGAGGTATGGCTGCATGTGATCCCTCTGCCTACTTGGATCGAAATTCCCCCCAATGGAGATATCTGCATGAGTGGATCTCTTCTCTCAGTCTCCTCTCTGCTTCTCCAATTGTGACTCCTCCACAATTGTTTGAGACTTCTTCTGGGGCTACATGTTGAGAGGTAATTTACTCTCCCTCTCAACCACCATGTCTCTAACATTTTCCTTGCTCCTCAAGGCTTTGCATGCATCTTGAACCTTAAGAGAATATAGGTTCTTAACTCGTGAACCAATCTATTTCACCTATCTTGTGGTGATGTGTCTAAGGAAAACCTTTCCCTTACTAAAGAAAACATCGTAGCCTTTGTCCTCCAACATCGCGACCAAAAATAAAAAACACAAACCTGAATCAGAATGATGCATCTATCATCAAAGTCTCTGATTGTTATTGCCTCTGTCAACTGAAAACTTTGCGCTTCTGTTTACTCTACGTTTCTGCATTGTTGTTAATCCTTATCTACGCTCTTTAGTATCTTGCTGCTCTAGCCTCTGTCACTTTGATCTTTGACTGCGTCAATCCCACTGATTCCTCTTGCTACTATGTACTTGGGCTCCTATAGCAAGGTACAATCCATGAGATAAAACCTCTCAATGGACCCTGCCCAATTTCAACCTTCTTGGGACTATCACTTCACATCACCCCACGTCACGCCTAGAGGTATGGTTGCATGTGATCCCTCTGCCTACTTCGATCGAAATTCCCCCCAATGGAGATATCTACATGAGTGGATCTCTTCTCTCAGTCTCCTCTCCGCTTCTCTAATTGTGACTCCTCCACAATTGTCTGAGACTTCTTCTGGGACTGCATGTTGAGAGGTAATTTACTCTCCCTCTCAACCACCAAGTATCTAACATCTTCCTTGCTCCTCAAGGCTTTGCATGCATCTTGAACCTTAAGAGAATATAGGTTCTTAACTCGTGAACCAATCTATTTCACCTGTCTCATGGTGATGTGTCTAAGGAAAACCTTTCCCTTACCAAAGACAACATCGTAGCCTTTGTCCTCCAACATCGCGACTGATACCAAGTTCTTGTTTAATCCAGGCACATACTTCACATCTGTCAAGGTGATATGAGCTCCATGCTCCCTCTAAAAATTAACCGTGCCCACTCCTGAAAAACTATACCTTTTGTCGTCACCCATCTCTATGTGCATCTTGAGGTCTTTCTCCTCTAAGTTATTGAATAACATTTTATCATCGGTCATGTGGAATGAGGCTCCACTGTCAATATACCAGACACAACCCATCATCGATGACACCATGCATGCAATGAGGGTAAAGTCCATTTCGAACTGAGAGGCTAATGCATCACCTTCTGATCCTTCCGCGGATACCTTCTTGGACTTCTTTGATGGGAAATTAGTCACATAATGTCCCATCTCAATTGAAGTATGACATGAATACAATTTGCACCTGCAACCCTGAACTTCAAACTTTGAATTCTCTTCTCAGTATACTATTCACAACTTCGATATCTTGTAGAAAATTTCAACAAATCCAGTTCTGATAACATCTACAAAATCTATTGTAGGTTAACCCAGTAATGCAATATAAATCAAAAAAAAATATTATAACCTAATTCTACTATCAATTTGAAGAAGATTAAAGATTGAGCTAAAAAATATAAACATAAGAAGAAGAATCAATGCACAAAACACATGAAAATACTTTGGGGAAAGCCTTAGCTAAAAACCCGCTATCTATATTATCATACAAGGTGGAAATACATAAGAATCATACAAAGCCTTAACTCTCACAGCTAGCTAGCTCTCAGTACAATCCTCACAGATGCTCACAGGCAATCCTAGCTTCTCACAATCCTTCCTCTCTATCCTCCAAGCTCCTATTTCCTTGCGCAGTTCCTCTGGGATGATTATCCTTCAACCAAGTGGAAAACTCATTCACCTAGTGGATGATCACCTGATCTCACACGCTGTCAGAGTTGTGCAATCCTCAAGGAATTGATCATTCTACATGCATGAGTTTTCTTTATAAGAAAACACATGCAACTGATAGTACATTGTCCTTGACATTTTGCTCAACTAGGTCTTTCTCAGAATAGACAAGCATAAGTTATTGATGAGGGAATCTTCAGTTATCTAGCATACACTAGTTGAGAGCATGCATGCATCAACTAACTGATAACTCACAATTAGTTCCTCAAACAGTTTGGAACTAATTTAACTAGACTTAACTTAGTAAACTGAGTTAACTAATTACAACTCAGATATAAATCAATCTTATCTCTTTAATTTAAGGCTTACCTCCTTAATTTAAGGGATAACTCTTGCATGACTTCAGAAAGAATCCTAACTTGAATTTCTCCATCTAATTAATGCATAATGAATTAATTAATTATTTCCAAGTAGCTGGTGAGACTAAATTCGATTTTAATTCACAATTTTAATTCAAGGACAAATTAAAATTGGAATATTCTGGATTCTATTTTTATCATTTCTTGTTGCTATTTTCAACAATTTTGCCTAGTTGTAGGAATATTCAGTTGTGGGGCCAAGGAGGTTGAGAAAAACCATACTAGCAAGCTGATGGTAACTCCTGGAAGGGACAATGTAGCCATATCAGGAGCATTGATATTTCTGAAAGGAGGAAAAGGACTAGGATTCCCATCAAAAGGAATTCTTTGATCGATGGACTCTAGAGTTGTTGCCATATGTCTCAACCTAATATCAACTAAGGAGTGACATGGAGGATGTTATCCATGGTCAATTAATTTTATTTTAATAAAAATAACATAGCAAAACAAAAGAAGGATAATCTAGGGAAAAGGATTACCAAGTAACTGTGAACTGCAATATACTACCTCAATAAATCAAGGACTTAACATACATGCAGGAAATCTCCCCGAATTTTGTTTTTGGTGTATCACAGTATACAAGGAAGCCGACTCAATTACCTATGGATGGATAGCAAACTAATGTAGTCCTCCCATATATACCCAAAATTACGTGGAGGTCCAATCCATGTTAGCACTGTCTAATACGAAACCGCACAATGAGAGCATTCCTTTATACTTTTCATACTATAACACCACCTGATATACCCAAAAGTACATGGATGAGCTACAATATACTTACATATGTGGAATGAGGTATCACACTCGGAATGTATCGTAGACTGTTAGTGATAGTTTCTATGTTTAACAACGCCGGAACATGTCTCTAGCCTAGACCTCTAAATGTTATGCATTAAGTTACAATGCTCCATTATGTTAATTGGGACAAATTTTAGTTGATCTTGTCTAAAATTTTGCCTTTCAGGTTCACTGCGTGATGTTTTTGAAACTCCTATAATGAAACTAAGATGAAAAACATTCTTTTCATTTGATTTAAATAATGAAAACCATAACTAAAAGGGATAGAGAAATCAGAATCTTTAAACAAAGAGCATAGAGAACATCTAATGCAACTTTACCTATACCATTCCTACAATCACACACAAATTTCTAAATGCATAATGCATGTTTTTCTTTTCATTCCTTTAATGTTTAGATGAACATAAGGAAACTAAATTCACAAACAATCAATCAATGCTTTTCACAAGAAATGAAGACTCTACGATAGTTTCTTTTTCAGAAAAGACTAATCGATGTAAGATAACTTTGACAATGAATTGATAATGATAAAGAAATCTCTTAAGAAACACCAAACAATCATGTTCAAAGTAGGGTTAGGAGAAGAAATACAAATTGATTTCAGAGCCATAGAAAATATTGATCCTTCAACAAACAACAAATAGAAGCAAATTTGGAAAAATCAAGCAAAAGATGGGTTTTTTGGCTTGACAGGGATCAGCGCATCCCTGTGTGGGAGAGAGTGCATTGCAGAGCACTATCTCTAAGCCAATGGTGCTCTGCAATGCACTTTCCCTTGACCAAGGGTGCACTGGTAACAGAACATTCCCAAAATAGGCATTCCAGTGCAAATTTTTTACCAAAAAAGCTTCAAAATGATTGAAAAGAGATCAATGAAGTCAAGTAAAGTCTACTAGGATGTAAGATGATAAGGGTAAACTATCGGGAATGATGGTTGATCCCAAGTGGAGTCACCAATTTGTTATATGGAATATATACCTATGAATAAGTACATCTTCCCTAAGTGGGCAGTTACACTTAGAACAACAGAAGGTAAGTGGTTTAACCTTTTCCTACAATAGATAGATGAGATGAAGGAACCTACTTATGATCTTTCGCTTCCTTTGATCTCCTTTGAATTGCTCCCATTGCTCCCACTCGAACTGAATTCACTCAATTGGTACCTACCAACATAAACAGAAGATGACAACGATTAAAGCATATGATCTATCTACTATAAACAAATGGAATCGACAACATTTGAAATATATTCATCATATATATAAACAAGAATATGCGAAAAGGAACAAACAACTTTATTGATTGATAGAAGGAGGAGTTACACCCAATGTGGTTTGATCCTGTGTCACTCATACAGCTTAGTCCAAACCCTCATCAGACCAATAACACATCAATCTAGCACCATAACATTACTTGACAATGATCTCAAGTCTCAAACCAATAGTATTTATCTACAATATTCAAATTCCAACCCCTAATCACTATGATGAGTGGTCAATTTATAAGGAAATGCAAGTGGTTGTGTCATAAATTTGGCATAGAGGGATAATTGATCCAAATCCTATCCAAATTCAAGCTCATAGGATGAGATAAGAGCTAGGCATCCTTCTAGAATGCTCTAGAATCAAGGAGTATTCCCATAATCCTAAGCCAATTTCGCTCATTCTTGCCTAGCGTAGGTATAAGTGGTACTAAGTGCACTACAATGCATGTATGAATGGGCCTACCTGCTCTGTAGCGCAGTTTCCCCTGACCAAGGCTATGTTGGTGTCCTAAGGAGTCATTTCAACAGGGTTTCGAGCTAGGAAAATTTCATGGATGAAAAAATTCAATTTAATGAGTTGCCTAGGGCATCTAGAAACTGAATTAGGGTTTCATGAGCCCTAATTGTACTAATCTGATCGTCGGGAGTGATGTGCCCAAATAGACCTGTAACAACTTTCCAGTCCTAAATATTTCATATTTTTAGGATTGTTCTAAGGAGATGGATAAGCCCTATTTTTCCAATAGCTTTGGACTAAGCTAAATTCATTTACAATATCAATATTTTCTTTACAATATCATAATACCTATATTAGATTTAAACATTTCCATAATATGAAAGGAATAAATATACACAAGAAAATTGTTCTAAAACACATTTCACTTATCTATTTTCAATGTCTTAGTTTGCCATGGAAATCATAGGAGAAGAAGGAATGCTCCAACCAACCAATGAGAACTAGTATTCTCTACCAAGACCCCCCTCTCCCGAGCCAGTTTCACATCCTGAGAAGTATTACTTGATAGAGACCATACTAGTTCCACCTAAGACTCCTCTAACCACACCAAATCCAACCAAGTATTTCACTCACCACAAAGGGTCCAATCTGGAATTCCATTGATCAACAGGCTCAAGAATTCCATTTTTGGTAGCTTCTTGCTTCCCTCAACAATGTCCTTTATGAGGGTATCAAGCTTATATATTTGTTTTCCTCTCTTGGCCCCCCTCCAACCAAGCTCCAAGTTCACAAGGTTGCTTCATGATTTTTCGCTCTCATCCTCTTGGCTCCCTTTTCCCAAACTAAGATAATTTATCTCTAGGGAGAGGAACAACTATATTCTGACTTTCTGGTATGTGAAACTCTCATTTAACATATTTTCCCACTATAATTTTCAAGGATGACCATAAGTAATATTTATTAATGAAGTTTAGGAAGAAAAGAAACATTTATGTTTATCACTTATGTATATCAGGCCTTCATCATGGGCCATAGTATGCAAAGTAACTTTAGCAAAAGAAAATTAAAATATTTACAATTCATTGAGGGGTATTACACCAGGCCTTTAAAACATATTTGAATTCCTCCTTATTCCATTGCTTCAAGAAAGCCTTTAGATATTTTAACTTTTGCAATACATGGTAGATACTACATTTACTTGAGCTTCTTTCCACCATTTTCCAACATTCTACTAGAAATATGGGTGGTTTGGCCAAATCTCTTCAAATTTGAACGGAATAATTTTTTGCCTTCTCATCTCATATAAAGTTAGAATCACTAGGTAGTGATATGAGCTTCTACATGAAAGTATTAAATCACTGAAACTTAATTCAAAGATATTTAAGTATTTCGAGATGAGGATTCGATCTAATATGGAAGATATATGATGGACATCCTCTTATATTTTTCCAAGTGTGTATGGCACTGGTAGTTCCTATATCTACCAAATTTAGACTACTAATAGTTTCTTTGAAGAGCTTTGAATCTACATCCAAAATTTGTATTCCTCCCCTATTTTCCTCCAAGGATTTTATCATGTTGAAATCTCCTCCCAAAATCCAATAGCCATCTTCAATGATTTTTGGGATGGTTTTCACGTTTTGAAGCATTGTTGTTTTTTCCCCATGGAGACTGGTCACATAACCATTATAAGTAGATCCCCATTCGATTGATCTTATAAACCGAAATCTTGTTGTGAAAGTTCTTCTAGTAAATAAGAAGTTTGCTAACATGATTTATGAGCGATGTAATAGAATAGTGATCCCTCCTACTAGCCCTTGAGAATCTATTTCAATCAAGTTATAACTTCAACAAATGGCTATGATTTTCAATAACATGTTTCAAGTACACTTTTTAATTTGACTGATTATTTAAATTTTGATTAATTTGTCTTTTAGAAACCTTTGTTTGCTTTTTCCGTTAAAACCTCTCACATTCTAAAGAATATTTTCATTGAGTATTGGAGAATCAACCATGGAACTTATGTATTTTCAAAATTATACTTCTTGAATTTACTAGAATTTAACATCCCCACTTATTCTTTTGGTAATTTTTTTTTCTTCTACAACCTGTCTTTTATTCTTTTTACCTAGTATTGAAGTTTCTTTTGAAATATTAGTTTTGACACTATGGTATTTTCCTCCTAATTTTTCTAATAAAATTATAAAACATTATCAATATCATTAAATACACACACACACACACATACACATATAATTTAAAAATACATATCCATTAAATTATATATTTAAAAACTCATTAAAAGGATTTATCATACTATAAATTTATATAAAAAATTAAAACTTGAAGTATTCTCTACAACTCAATCTAGACTATCTTTGAACTCTGGCCCCTGACATCTCTGATACTCAAATCAATTATGGCCCCTTAGGGGGCAGGGTAGAGGCCCCTTGTTCAAATCATTAGTGGTCATTGACTCCTCATAGTAACAACCATGCAAGAAAGTTTCACATGAAACTCAATCACCAATCAATGCATCATCTATCATTGGCCCTAGTTAGAGTTCATCCTCCAGTTCAACCATAGGACAAGCACCAATGGTGAGAAAAAACACAGTCCCTATAGGTTGAAAGTGAAAGAAACCCCTATATTGGAAATTCCGGTAGAAAATAATGGTGCAACAGTGGAAAAAATGAAAGAATTAGTAATCATCTGCAAGTTCATAGGACCCTAGCCCTTAGATAATACTCTCCTAAGTTGGTTATGAAAGAAATGGGTAATAAAAGGGGAAGTGAAACTAAAGTTAGGCTCTCATGGTTTCTTCACTGTGATCTTCAACAATATTGATGACTAAGATCACATTCTACACGGAGGGCCTTATTTCATGAACTCAATAGGTCTCTTCATGAGACCTTGTACACCTAGGTTCAACCCAGACTATATAATATATATATATATATAATATATATATATATATAATATATATATATTATATAATATATATTATATATATATATAATATATAGATATATATATTTCTCTTATTTGCTGGTATCGATCATGTTATGCTCCTTGCCTCAAGAATGTTGGGATCCAGAGATCCTAGCTCAAATAGGCAACAAGCTTGGGAAGTTTGTCATGTTGTCTAATATAACTAAAGATGGAATATATATATCCTACGTTATAAAATGTGTCTGCATGGACCTAGCCAAGTCATTGCCCACCAATATTCATCTAATTTGTGAGGACATTACATGGGATCAACCCACTAACTATGAGTAGATCTCATTTAGGTGTAGGAATTGCCATGCCTATGGTTATCTCTTAAAATATTGCATGTAATAATGCTCTTCAATAAAATATATTGCTGCATCGACAAACTAGCCCTTCCAAGAAGATGGATTCACCATAGCAGCAAGAAGAGGGCTGAATACTTCAAAGTGAGGTGAGAATTTCGCTTCTCAAGGAAATAACACCACAAATAGGTTCACCGTATATAAAACGAAGAAGAGGGAGTGTTCTTGGGCTAGGAAGCTCAACCACAAGGCACCACTAAGGGATAACCCTCTCAAGAAGATCAAGTCGGTAAGCTAGCAAGCTAATAATCGATCCCTTACTAGACCTCACATCCTAAGTGCATGATCATAAATGAAAACCTCCTATCACCCATTGATGAGGAAGAGTTTCCAGATCCAGAGATTCAAGACATGGATATATAATAAATAGTAGACAAATGGGTCAATAAATATCAGACATCCATTCCAGATGATTGAGTATAGCTCATAGTTAGAGCATATCTTCGACATCAAGACTTTCTTCTCCAAAAAAAAACTGCATCAAGTACTCCTCTATCCCCCTCCTCTTCTTTCTTGTTGCAAGGCATCAAAATAATTACCCTTCAATATATTCCACTGTCTAATAGAGAACAAAATAAAAAAGGAAGGAAAACCAATAGCCAACTCTTGCAAGACCTCAAAGAATTCCTTGTAAAATAGGAAAGACTCACTCCCATGACCTCCCTTTTCAATCTAATCTCCAAACCCTAAATCATGAAAATCACATCCTAGAATATAAGAGGAATAAACAAAAAATATAAATGATTTATCCTAAAAAATAAAATCCAAAGATAATCCGAAGATTCTCCTTATTCAAGAAATGAAGTACACCCACCAAAATCTCACCAAGCTAGTCAAAACCTTATGCAGAAACTATGAATTCATTTCTCAATGTGCCATAGGAGTCTTCGACAACCTTTCCATTCTTTGGAACCCATCAACTATCTCTCTCTCAAACCCCTTCTCACTTCCTAGGATTTTATCCATCTGATTCTCAATCTAGCATCATCACAAATGTGTATGGTACATTGCTAGTTCAAGACAAGTGGGCCTTCCTCTCAAACATTTCAATAGTCACTCGCCTCGTTCACCCTAATCTATGGATATTAGGAGGAGATATTAATTCCATCTGGTCTTTTAACATAAGGAAGGCAGATGATGAAGCCACAACTTTCAACAAGTTTATAGATAGCAGAAAAATGGTAGACATTCAACCATGTAATGTGGTACATACATGAAACAATAGAAGAAGACGTTCACAACAGGTAGCATCAAGGTTAGACTGATTCCTCATTTCTAAACCATTCTTTGCATCCGAGATTGCTTGGAGGCCAACATCCTCCCAAGATTTGTATCTAAACAGTGGCCTATCATGCTTCAGCTGACATGGTCCTCCTCGTCATGGAAAAAAGCCCTTTAGATTTGAAGCCTTATGGATTCATCACGTAGACTTCCTTTCTAAAATGGAGAACTAGTGGCAAGAATATGTTATAGTCTCAGGCTGAGTAATGTATCACTTTCAACAAAGACTAAAGTTCATCAAACAAAAATTGAAATCTTGAAACATTAAGGACTTTGGCAATATCCATGAAGAAAAAAAACTGGTGGAAGAAAGAGAATCATCCGACCAACAATAATCACTGAAGGCATATCACATGTGTTGTAGGAAAAACAAGTCTCTATAAAAATCCAATTGGAGGAATGACTAGGTCAATAAGAAATATTGTATAGGAATAAATCTAGAGTTTAATAGCTCAAGGAAGGAGAGCACAACACTCAATTTTTTCACGAATCCATGCTCAACTACCAACATCAAAATTACATTACTCACATACAGGACCAAAACAACAAGATCAAGAAAGATGACAAGGCCATGGAGGAATTCCTTTCTTAGCACTTCAACTCCCTCCCAATCAAAGCAATCCCAGATAGAAGAGAAGTGATCTAGCAAATTACCTAGTAGATTCCAAAACTAGTCACAGAGGAACAAAATTCCCTGCTTCTAAAAAATTTCGTTTTTCAAGAGGTGGAAGAATTAGCAATGAATATGCCAAGAAACAAGGCTCTAGGGCCAGAAAATTTCACGACGGAAATTTATCATGCATGTTGGAAAAATATTGGAAGGCATGTATGGAAAGTAGTGGAAGACTTTATGCAGACCACCTCTGTCCTCTCTACTGTTGATGCCACATTCCTTACTCTCATGCCCAAATCTTCCACAACCTCTTCCTAGTTGTCATCAGACCTATAGCCCTCTGTAACGTCATCTACAAAATAATATCTAAAACAATTTCCAACAACTCAAACCCCTTCTTCCAAATCTCATTTCCCTAGAGAAAACCTACTATGTTGAATGTAGGAATATTCTAGACAACATCATCTTGGTGCAAGAACATCTTCATTCCCTTCAATCTTCCTATCATCCTAGTATGATAATTAAATTAGACATGTCTAAAACGTTTAACAAGGTTAGTAGGCAATTTATTTACCATGTTCTTCATAACTATGAATTTCATGCTCAATGGATATCCTAGATCATGGCTCTAATCTCAAAAGCCTTCTTCTTAATTCTCGTCAATGGATCCCCTTCCCCCACTTTCACCTACTCTAAAAGTCTCATACAAGGAGATACCATCTCTCCATATATTTTTCTTATGGTGGTTGAAGGGCTAAAACACACCATTAGGCATGCATTGGCAACTAATCGCCTTTGTGGCCTTACGCTCAGAACTCCCGATCACCATTCTAGTCATCAAGAATTTGTGGATGACACCCTTTTAATGGGTCAACCCTTAATCCATGAAGCTAGAGAATTCAAAGCCATCCTAGATAATTTTACAGTGGCCTCTGACACCGAAATCAATATAGCCAAATCACATATTTTCTTCTTCAACACCTCTACTTCTATTCAAATAAACATGTCTTGCTTCCTCATTTTCAAATAGAGTTACCTTCCATCCAAATATTTATGGGACCACCTCATCTCCAATCCCCTTCGATTTGCAGTCTGGGAAGATCTCCTCTTGAAATTTGAATCAAAACTATCCATTTGGAACTTCCAAGCCTTGAATATTTCTCGACGATTCATCCTTTTGAAATCAATTTTACAATATTTATCCACATACATCCTCTCAACCTTGGCTACTCCAAAATCCATTCTCTCAAAAATTCACAACCTCCACCACTCCTTTATATGGGGGGTTTCAATTTGGAGAAGAAATGGGCCCTTGTTGCATGATATCAACTTTTCCTCCCCAAAATAGGAGGCGGGGTATGCCTTAAGGATCCAAAAACTCTAAGTATAGCATTAAGTGTGAAAATTTGGTGGTGATGGATAAAATGTTCTACAACACTCTCAAGTAAAATATGGACCAACAAGTACACCTTAGGCCTCTCTTCCTCTCAAGAAGTTAGATTGTTAGTTGGTACTCAGTGATCGCACATATGGAACACAATTTGGAATAACAAATCTCTAATCTAGGACCAAAACTTTTGGGAGATTAAAAATGAAGAAACTAGTCTATTCTGGAAAGATTCTTGGAATCAATGGCCAAAAATTTCCACTTTCCCAAATTCCTTGCCTATCAGAAATAATTTTCAACAAAAAGGGCTTTCCACAATGGCTTAGTATTGGGAAGCCTTGATTCCTACCTCACGATGGTGTGCCTGGAAAATTAAATCTCCATATTATACTAGTGACCATAGGGATGAGCTACAACTTCTTCAACAGATTATTGACTCGAGGCATATAATAGTGCATGAAGACCTAGACATCCTAATATGGGGGTATGGTCCCTTGGGCATCTAAAACCTTAAGGAGGCATGCAAAATCTAAGTTTTGATTTTGCCGAACACCATGATGCCCATATGGATGCACCTCCCGCACCTCCAACATTGGCCAAAGGTCACCTTCTTTATCTAGATCCTTATTAAAAGAAAAACCATGAATTGGGATAAGCTGCAAAAGCACAGTTTCATTGGACCCTCCACCTACCTATTATGCCACTCCCATTTGGAAGATATTCATCATCTCCTTCTCTCTTGCCCCTTCATGAGAGAGTTATGGGATCAATTCTCAATGTCCTTTCATCATTCTAACCTCAATGAAGCATCCATCAACACTACTATGGAAAAGTGGACGAACTCGCCTTACTCTTGCCCCATCTTCAACATAGTCTGGTTGTTATGCCCTAGTTTTCTCACTTTGAACGTGCGGAATGAGTGAAATATGCATATATTTAAAGATAAATCCTCTTCCCCATCAACCATCTAGTCAATAAACCTCTCTCATCTCTAGGAAACCCATTAGATAATTTTTGAGGTCTCATGGCCCCCTTAAGGAATATTATAATAGTAGTGGAAATAATAAAATAATATTAGATTACATCATCAAATTTTAGAGGGAAACGAGGAAAAAATACTTTTTTCACTCGTATTTTTAAATTATTTCCCTATAGTTTTACTAAAATTTCAAGCCGAAGTACTCATTGGATACAAAATTTAATTCCTCATTCAAGGACTACCCACGTTGCATACTTTCGATGGACCCTGCTACTCAAAAAATTAGAAATACATGAAAACATGTGATTGCAATCATGTTTTTCATGTATTTCCCATTTTTCATGTAGAAGGGTCCTTTGAATGTATGCAACATGAGTACTCCTTGGGAGAGGAATTAAATTATGCATCCGACAAGTGCTTCCACTCAAAATTTGAGTAAAACTGTAGGGAGATAAGTTAAAAATACTAGTTGTAAAAATAGTTTTTTTATTTTTTTAATCTTTTTACTTTTTTAATCCAAAAATGGTGAATCATCCACCATGGTTGACATCATCATCTTGAATCCTATTGGTTCTTATAAAGTTGATTTCGGTTGTACATTTTTTTTTTAAGCCCATTTTAAACTATAAAATTTCTCCATTGCATTGCCTTCTCACATTGGCGTACCCAACAATGGGAATTCCCATCTTCTTAACATTAAATCCTTTGCCATCTCGGCCTTTGGCCAATGCCCTCTTTCCCATATGATCCTCATACCAACCACAATATTATGAGTCCTACTTCTTGGCCTTGCTCGCCTGCAGGTCTCATAAAGCTCAATTTCGATGGTGCATGTCTGGGCAATCCAAGCCTTGGAAGCTTCAATGTTGTCTTGCATGACAACTCAATTCATTTTCTCTAAGTCTACGCAGGGAAAATTGGAATGGAAACCAACAATGAGGCTGAACTATGGGGCCTAGAACAAGGCCTGACCTTGGTGGTGTGCCTCAACTTCCATCAATTAATAGTGGAAGGAGACTATTTACTCATCATATCAATACTGAAAAAACTACAATGTGGTTCTCCTCTATCAAATATCTCAGGGTGTTGGTGAATTGAGTCACACATTAACAAAGTGGCTCCTTCAATGAATGAAGACTCTCATGGTATCACACATTTGCAGAACAAGAAACGATCTCATAGATCATCTTTTCAATTATTCCCTAGATTCATGGAGCTCCACAACTAATCTTCAATCCCCTAACCCTCTCCCTAATCAACTTCATCACTCTTGCCTTAGTATAGCTCTCAAATATTTCTCCCACACCACGGATGATGACTCTCGCTCGTCCAGATGACAATCATGTCGTGTGCTCTTCCATTAAGCCACTTGGATAAGCATGCTTCCTTGTACAACATAAGCTATAGGTAGTTAAATTCTCACATGCAATGAGCTTTCTCATATTTTGTGGTTATGCACTCCCCTCTATAAATAATTATGTCCAACATTTATACCCTCACATTTATGCATTGTCAGACACTTAATCCCATTATTGATTAGCTTTGTAACTCGACTATCTCCATGCTTAGTTCCTCTACCACCTTTGATTCACATCTAGCTATGAGCCATGCCATTCTTATCTTCGAAATTCATGAACTCCTTGGATGGGCCCATGATGGGAGTCTATTGTCCCTTGAGGCATTAACAAATGGCTATTGCCCTTAATTTGGTGTAAAGCTCCCTAATTTTGGTGGAATTTTCTTGGTTCATCTAGGGATCAAACCACATGGTATATGTGATCCTCTGGTTTTGTATAACCTTCAAATTTTTTTTCCTAATTACAAAATGTAGCCTCTACTGGGAGTGCAAGTATCCCTAGTGGTCGATCTTGTCCTCTCGTTTGCAATTCCCTACATTGTAGCCTTTATAAACTTCATACTTTACAGAAGCACCTAGGTAATTCAATAGAATACTCTGGTGGCTTGAATTCCCTATACTCACTCATTCAATTCCCTTTGAGTCAGAGATTCCAAGCAAGTATGACTAACAAGGGTGATAGTCTGGTCCTTGAGCCTCCTTATCAATGCACTAGTGGCTTCACCACTCATTGGGGCTCAAGTTGGTAGCAACAAATTTCCTCTCAAAAGTATTAACGAGGTACAAATCACCTCAATTAGCCTCACTTTCACCTGAGCCTTTAGTAGGGAAGGAAACACTTCATGCAAAGGTTGCAATTGGGAGTGAAGCGTCTCATGTGGCACTTAGTATATTGGGTACTATGCTCATAGGGTTCTCGCTCACCCAAGTGATTCTAGAGTCACTACATGTTGAAAAATCACATGGAGAAGTGTCAGCAAGGGAACCTGGGTTCGTGTTCAAGTATTGACCACACTATTCATCAGGAAAAATTTGTGACTGGGCTCCACATCATCAGAACTAGGCACTATGTTCCTCTAGTATTTTCAAAATGTGTCCATTCTTAACTGGCTTGAGTTGAATTTCCTTTCTATTTCTAGGTTTGAATGACATTGTCAGATGATTTTTGTAATACTAACCCTCCCAATTTTTGTTCGAGGCAAGGCATGTACGTTATCTGGCAAACTTATATTTGTATTAGTATTTTTGTAACTCTATCTACTGCTCATATGAAAAGCAAATTTTGTAATATCAAGGTTTTAAATATGTGTTATTGGTTTGGTATTCCCTCAGGAACACCAGTAACATTCCATTAATGCTTATGTAATCATTTTCTGAAGTAATAGAAGATGAACCTTTACACAAAATAAATAAATAATGAAACTCATATTTTGGCACACAATAAGTCTGCTCGATAGATAATTAGTCCAATAGTCAGATACTAGCTTGATATGTTTTACAAATTTGATATTGTTTAAAAATAAAATACATATTAGCCTCTCTCTCCTAACCCCCTTCTTTATATATAATGTGAATATATAGCAATAGATATATATATATAATATATATATATATATATATATATATATGAGCTAAAATATTTTTCTAATATACATATGTTTCTTTCATATATTTAAATGAGTCTACTCGATAGATAATTAGTCCAATGGCCAGATACTAACTTGATATGTTTTACAAATTTGATATTGTTTAAAAATAAAATTTTGTATTAGTCTCTCTCTCTCTCTTTTATATGATGATGATGATGGTGGTTAACGTCCACTAAGACCAAATTGGTCTATCGGACCTACAATTTTCTTAGTTTTTAATTATCTGGCTCCTCGTCTTTCTTGGCGAGATTGGTACTGTAGCTTTCTTTTTTTTCTCTACGGTCTTCCAACTTCCTTTATCTTGCATCTCCTTCATCTCTTCTAGTTCTTGGGACATTGGTGTCTTAGCTTCGTGATCTATTGTGTTAGTCCTTTTGAAGATAATCAGAGAAGAAGTTTGGTCTAGGAGATCTACTTTGCTGTTAAATGAAGATTTATTTTGTGCGGTATTCAAATCCTCATCACTGTTGATTTGTTGGGTGGGGCTTTCTCCCTGCTTGTCTTAAGAGTTGTTTCTTTCTTGCTTGATTTCTTGTGATTCAGAGTTTTCTCTAGAGTATTCTTCTTTGATGAAAGTGTAGTGTTCTTTTTGTGCTCCTTCCCACCATGTAGATTTGTGGTGGTTTTTTCTAGCAGAATTTTTCTGGGAGGCTTTTGGGCAATTTTTGGCTAGATGGTCTGTCTCAAAGCAGGATCGACATTTGAAGAGGACACTTTCATAATCGAGTTTCTGGTTCCACACATAGTCTTTAATTGTTAGGTTTATTTCAGCTGGGAATCCAGCGCTGAAGTCCATTTCCACACAAATGTGTGCATAGGTGGTTCTGGCATATTCCTCTGTTTCTGGGCAGCTGCAGTAAAATTTCCCAATTGCATTTCCAGTGGCTTTTAGCAAGGAGAGATTCCACAGATGCAAGGGTAGGCTTGGCAATCTCACCCAAACTGGTGTTGAGGTTATGACTGTTGTAGAGGGATCAAATGATGGGTTCCATGGCTTCATGAATAGGCCTGATTTTTCCCAAAACCAAGGGCCGGAATCTAGAATACATTGTGTGCTTTCAGGATTTTCAAAATCTAGTATAAAGAAACCCCTAGCACAGGGGTAGATATTAATTTCATCAGAAATGACAGGCTTCCATACCTCTGAGATCCAATTGTGGAGAGTTATTAACCACGGCCAAAAACCA
>APFE031056555.1:97769-124667 GCA_000404065.3 Pinus taeda | reverse complement strand
TACCAAAAAAACCATGTTCTATGTAAATTAATAACATGACTCACAAGGTCCTTCCAAAACTAACTTAATCTGTATTGGTCTCTGTATTGGTCTCTCTCTCATTATCAAGTTTGGTATTCAAAGATAATATTTGGTTGCTGCAAGCAACCTGGATTTTTTTAAGCTACTAGTTTTTAGCTTTTAGGGTTTTATTGTTTTATTAGGAACCTCTTTAAATTTCTTATGATTTCATAATAAACTTGAAACAAATTTCAATATAATTTTAGCGTTTAAGGTTCTATTGTTTCATTAATAAGCTCTTTAAATTTCTTGTGATTTCATAATAAACCAATTTCAATATAACTTTGGACTAATTTCGTGGAATTATTCATGATTGTGTTTGGTTTGATATTTGAAAACCTCATCAAATAAATTCGCCTAGCAATACAATTTTGCAAACTTCAAGTTTAACCAATTTTATTCATCTAACATGATGACTTATTACTAAGATGGATATCATATAGATGTTTTAAAAATGTAATAAAATATTATATTTAAAATAGTTGATGTTTATATTTAAATTATTTTTTTTAAACAAATAAAAAATAATAAAAGTGTTATAAAATATTTAAATTCTATTTTTATTATTTTTATTCTTATTTTAATTAAATTATTATCAATATTTTTACCCTGGATGGGGTGAGTAGTAGTGAAAGGGGGGTTGGGAGTGGGGCAACCATGGAGAAGGGGTGTCGTGGGGGTTACCATCAACCCACTTGACGAATAGGTAGGGGGACGTTGCGACATGTCCTTAACAATTATCATAACATGGAATTAGTTTTCAAATTCGCCAGCTTTGTGCTAGACGAGAGACATCATCTTAATGAGGAGGGTGGCTATGCACGTGTGAGGAGCTTGATATCGATGTCGAGCATGGGTGAGTTAATGCATAAGGGGGAGTTTGTAACCCAGAATGCACTGGAGTTAAGTTGCAATGAAGGCCCGCCTGATGCTAGAAAAAGGAACTTAGAGGAAAGATGGATGTGACTCCTGCACGAAGGAAGAATGGTGTTTGCTGCTAGTGGGAGCGCTGTGATTAGATAATTTACAGTCTTAGTGAAAATGTAGATGCCACATTGGGTATCATTTAGAACGTGAACCAACAAGACTTCAATCAAGGAGACAAGGGCTTGAAGAGTAATGGTAGGGCGAATCAGGAAATTGAGGAAAAATTCCCTCCCCTATTATCCAAGTAACTTCCATTTTGGTGTTTGAAATATTTCTACTTTTTTTACTTGTTGTTTTCCCTTTCTCTAGTCTATTGGGGGATACCCTCCTTCTTTGATATTTATTTTGGGGGAGTTCTTGAATAAACCCTTACTTTTCCTCTTGATTGGTGAATCTTTACATTGAAGATTTCATTAGAGAATTTTTTAGGATCTTGCGTATCCTTATCCTGCCAATGCCATCCTTTTGACGGATGTATGATAACCTCTTCTTCCAAATGACTTTTATAAATATAACTTGATCTTTCAATGAGGTTTCCAAGATTTATACCCTACCTAGTTAACTTCCATAGGTTTTTGTTCCAGACATTCATCATATTACATATGTCACCAGCTTTTCTAATGCTTCTACCATGATGTCATTTTCTACTATAATGCATCCTATCTTATTTACAATGCTTCCTATCTACAATAGAAGAGTACCTTTTTATTGAAGGAGATTGTTTTATTCATAGTAGATATCTTTCACTTCCTCCTTAGGATTCTTTGTCTCAGGTTGTTCTACTTCTTCAGTAATATGGGCTTCTTCCTTATTTCTCTTGTTATTGGTTAGGAAAATTTCTTCGATAGTGCCAATATTATTGACATCCATAGCACTGTACCTTAGCCATGTTCTTCTTCTTCTTTTGACAGCAAATTTTTCAAAACTTTCTTTTTCTTCTTGACATAGCACCATATGCTTGATTCTCCTCATTTGATCCTACATCAGTCTTTTCTTTCAGTCTAGTTTCTTAGATATTACATAGTAACCATAGATCTTGGAATAGAGTAGCATATTTCTTCCCATAAATGCTTGAAGTAAAGTTAACCCATTCTTTTGGTAGTGCATTTAATACCATAGTTGTCATTTCTTTATTAGACATAACTTCTCCCAGATCGTGTAGTTGATATCTTATTTCGGAAATCCTCATAAATTATGATGCTATTCCATCTTCCTTTTTCATGTTTAGCTTGTAGGATTCTTACCTCAATGAGATTACTTCTCCTACAGTTCTTATGGAAAACAACTCTACCAATTTGTCATATATTTATTTTTAATTTTTGAGTTTAGATACATATGGGATAAGAGTGTCTTTGATGGAGTCTATGAGAATCCTATGGTCCCTCACTTCCCCCTTCATAAATCTAGCATTTTCTTGAGTATCCTCTTTGGTAGTTTGGGTTATTTACCCCTTGATGTATCCATGACCTCATTATCAATGATATTTAGGTCAGTTCATGCAATGAAGTTCGAAGCCCCAACCAATTTGTTTCTTTCCTTGCAAAACGACATTTTGATAGTATTAGATGAAGTAAGAAACTTACTTGAGTGATTGATGCTTTCTTTCTCCTTAAGCTTGATGTTGATTGAAGATTACTCCTTGAAGAATTGATGGGATAGGGCTTGCTTCACGATCCTTTTTGAATGTTATAGCCTTCTTTCATTGATGATTTTGGAAATGCTTCTAGGGTTTTGGTATGATGAATATATTGATATCTCTCTTTGTGTTCCTTGACTTTATTTGATCCCTCTTTGAATTTTGATTCTTGTGTGTCTTCTTGCTTTAATTCCCCTTCTTAAAATTCAACACCTAAGCTCTGATACCATGTTGAGAAATCTAGGGCATTAATGATTAAGAGATTTCTCTTCTTGATAATTGCTTGTGATATTCTTTTAATTTTTGTATTATGATATTCTCTTCGTTATACTATCAATGTTTTGTTTTCATCAAGACAATTACCAAATAAACAAGAGACAATATGTAGGCTTATCATCCTGGGCCAAAACCTCTCACTCTTTGAGAGGAAAACAAATCAGAAAATTCTCCTTATAGATCTTCAATTGATGAATACCAAGACCATGATAAAGAACCTTGACTATAGTGTCCTCCCAAGACCCTTGTCACTAGCCTTGATGTTATGCCTTTTCCTTTTCCTGACTTCTTCTAAATCTTAGACTGCTCTCCTCAGCTTCTTCTAGGGATTCTCGATCTCTACTCTCTCTTCTCAACTCCTTCTAGAGAATATCCATCTCTACTCTATTTCTTCAACTCCTACTAGAGAATCTTGATCTCTATTCTTTCACATGGCTCTTCTCAAATTCCCTAGAGAATCTCGATCTCTTAGATTAACCTTAGTTAAGAAAGCCTAGGATAGTTTATGTTCCTTGATTAGTCTCTTTAAGAGAGAGACCTATAGCACTTCTCCTCAACTTCCTTCTGCAAATCCTATACCCAAACAAGGTCACCTCAATGAAACAAAAGATTCTTTGATCTTATTTCTATGAATTTGTTCCTTCTTCTTTCCCATGTGGGAGAGTATATAACCCAAATCATAAACCTAGAAGAATCTCTCCTTTCACTATGCTTTCTTTGTCCTTTCCTTTTCTCTTCTAATCCTTTCTTCACACTTATGTTTGGAGGCACTTCTTCACTGAAATTTCTTGCTTCTAAGTGAGGCTAAGAGTGGCTATATATACACGCTGCCTCGTGTCCTTTAGTTTGAAATGATCCTAAGGAGGAGATCTGACATCATTTTCTAGGTTCTTCATTCATTGTAAGTCAACTTGGAGAGGGCTAGTGACAAGGTCTTAGAGGATTACTTTACATAGACAAGTGTGACTCTTTACAGTGTTTAACATGTCTTCTTTATATGACAATAACTCTTTTATTATTTTATGACTACATGAAAAAATTCCTAAAGGCTTTGAATGGGAGCCTTTACTCAAAAATAAAATCTCTTTCTCATGAACCCATGATGCAAGCATTACAATATTTTATTTTTCTTCTTCACATCTCTTTACATAAAATCACAATTACATGTCATTATGAAGACCGAACCTAGTTACACTTTTCAACACACCATATTATACAAGTACAAGGGAAACCTCACTAGTTCCCAACTTCATATTATAAACTTTAGGAATCTTACAATGTTGCAACGTCCACAAGTTTTAGCATTTACCTACTTTCATGTACAACAAGCCCCAATTCGTGCCACAACCCTCCTTGTTTGTATGACAAATATACTAGTGAAAATCATGCCAACTGCAGCAGTCATGGTTGTGCCACAACTCTGTCAACCTGCTCACACAATCCAACCAAAGTTTTCCTTTGTACGCCCTCAAGGAATGTTATACCATAGTATCACCTTGCTTGCATGACTTCCTTGTCAAGCCCTTACATTTACTCACCCAACCCATATGACTAGCTCACCCAACCCACATGACTATCTTCCCTAGATTTCATGACAGCCTTGCCCATCTCACACAACTCTCTCATTGAGCTTAGAAAAATACATCATTGAACTCTCATGACTCTCTCATCCAACCTTCATGATTGTCTCACCCTACATGAGTTGAATGAAACCAAACACAACCAAAACACCTTCACTCAAACTCATTCCAATAGCCAGCTTGTGGGATTGGGAAATCTCATTCATTCAACCAATTTATATTGAATTTGTCAAGGCTCCCTTCTCGTTCCATTTGATTGGCTTGTTGTTTCATTTTTCCTCAATTGTTCCAAATCCCATTCTACTTATATGCTTCATGTGGTCATGCAGAGGGGGAATTGTTCCAACCAACATGTAAGTACATTCAAGATGACCCTTAATGACCTTGTTCGCCTGACCATTCCACTTATTTCCATCGTGGTTGGCCCATTCTACATGTGCACCTATGCTGACCATGCCACAAGTGTGTTGGAAATACTGAGAGGGGAGTTGAATCAATATTTCACTTTTTTTGAACAATTTAGTATCATGAGCATTAACCAATCATATCACATCATTAACAATCTATTTATATTATGAAGGATGCTACAACTTCTGGTTTTACTCGCCACTACTAGAAGGTGCTATAATCCCCAGTTTACCAACCCCCACTAGAATGAAGCAACAACCTCCTAAAAGAAGCTACAAATTCCTTTCCTAGCACCACCCTACCACCCTTAATAATAAAATATAGAATAAGAATTGTTGGGCTCTTGTACCAAGGATATTTACCCAATTACAATGATACTCAATCATTGTTCTGTCTCCAAATTTAGGTATTGATGTAAGATGAACCATTTTACACTAACCCTTCACTTTGGTCTTTGTAATCTATAAAACTAATAGAAAGAGGTTCATACCTTAGATCAATTTTTATAAGCTCTAGTCCTCATGAATTCTGCATCAAATGTGCTCAAACTTCTGCTTCAAATGTGCTTCTGAACTGTTATTCAAGTATGGGTATAGGCTTGCATCAATATATATGTACTCAATGTTGATTTAAAGTTGCCTTAGCTCTATTTTTCACACTTAGTAGAATAAACAAGACTAGACTCCTTGCTTGTGGCTTAATAGGGTTGAACTTGACCCTTCTTTGCTAGCTAGAACATGTCCTTAGATAATGTGGCCTCATAAGGCTAATGTGGTCCCTCTTTGCAGTTCACATCTTTCCCATAAAAAATAAATCATTAGACCTCAGATGTAGATTCAGAACGACCTCAAATTGATCCAGGAGGAGTCTTGAAGGAGGTCTATATTTGTCTTGGAAGGAGACATTAGAGAATGCCAAAGTTTATCTCAAGAATAGCCTCGGGCCAACTTCAGGTTAGGCTTCATATCAACCAGTAAATCACAACAAGAAGAATAAGAAAAAAAGACCAACTCCTACTTCAAAAGACAAAATCAACAAAGATTTTGTATGTTATCAAGGATCAGATAATACTTTGCTTTTTAACCTTGATCACAACTCTTCATGCACTAATATTTATCCTTCTTTTTTCTTCACATTTCTCCAAATATTCTTGAGTTAGATGCACCAAATTTATTACCTTGAATTCCCATGACCTACTCTTATTAATAAATTTAGAAGGAGGGATAATCTGGGTTGACTTAACCACACAAACATTAATTTGGTTTTCCATTTAAAAACAACTTTTATTAAGCTGACTTAAAAGAGGATTAGGCTTCCTTAAAAAATATTTTTTGTCTTTTATGATTGCTCCTTTCAAGGACAATTTGGAGAAAATTGATTTGTAATTTGGACCCTATTCTAGGGGAAATGATGAAACATTAAGACCTTGGATCCTTCGGGCATGAAATGGATATACACCCACCCATTTGGAGGATTAAAATTAAAAATTTAATATCTCTCCAACCAAGAGAGCCCACAAGGTGTACCACCTATTAATGCAAGGACATGACAAGGGATACTGATATATAGTGGTCTTACATCTAAATCCATTTTTGTTTTCATACATATCATCGAACAAGTGTGTCATATCAACAACCCATTCACCCTTTGACATCAATGACAATTTCTTCCAACAATATCCACCTTTGTAATTGATTTCTATACTCATTCTCCCCTTGTCATCATGCTCCCCCTGTCTCCATGCTTTGCTTTCTCTCCCCCCTTTGACATAAATGGAAAAGGGTAACTGGTTTCTATTGGGTTGCTCCCTCGTGAATGCAAGGAACTTAACACTACTTCTGTCTTCTTATCCTTTCTTATTTTATATTCCTCGGGCTCCTTTGCTTGGATGAAATTTTCCTTTTGTCTCCTCGGTCTATAATGCACATGTTGTTTAGTCTTCTTCTAGTTTTTGCAACTAATGTTCATGAGTCATCTTCTCTGATTTCACATTTATGGGAATCAAACAAGAGATTATACCCTTGATCACATAGTTTTCTGACAGTGAGAATATCGTGCTTCAAATCCTCAACCAAAAAAACATTTTTTGCTTTTACATGTTCATTTCCAAGATTTACTACACTTTTCCCAAGTATCTTGACAGAGGAGTTACCTCTAAATGCAACATTGCTAGTTGTTTTTTAAGCTAACAAATTTGTTTTGATCTCTTGTTGTATGTTTTGAGCATCCACTGCCTATGTACCATTCATCTTCTTTATATTCAACTATCGATGCTAGATCGTAATATCCCTTCCTTTTCTTTTCCCACGTCATAGTTGGCTTCTCTATCCTTATGGTTTGAGCATTTTATTTCACAAGCCTGTAATTTTGTGCCTTATGAACAAGATTATTGCACTTGTAGCATACAATATTTTGATTCATTAGTGCTTCAAATGGATTGTATTTTTTGTTGATAAATCCATGAAAATTTCCTAATCTAGGTAATTTCTTGCAAATTCATAATCATTCATGCTTCTTGCATAATTGTATCTTATATTGGTTTTACAATGAGTTGCTTTATGCCAACATTTTCCTCAAGAGTAACAACAACCAAGAAATTGTTTTTATACACGGTAGACTATGATTATCTTTTGAAGTTGTTATGTCTTGGATGTGGTTCAATCCATTTTTGATCTTCTTCATAATGGACATTCTTGGGAATATCGCATAACTTCTTGAAGAAACAACATTTCTAAACCCCCTTTTAACTTAGATCTTGAAGATGCACCTATATAGCCAAGACATGTTTCATTGTCTGGTAGTATTTTAAAGCTAAGAATGTTATCGAACATTAGCGAGATATTCAAGATATTTTTGAGCTTATCAACTTCAACCCTCAATGACACAACTTCCTCTTCAAGCTTCTTACAATCTTCTTCTCTCTTCTTCATTTGGAACTTTATTACTTCCTTAATTCTTTTTGCTTCTTCAAGTTGGACCTTTAAAGAGATATTTTCTTCACCACATTTTTTATGTAAGCTATAAACTTCTCTATTTTGTTTCTGAGTTTGTTTCTTTTTTTTCATTATTCTTCAATTTTTATTTAAGATCTTCATCTTCCTATTCCGTTCCTGAATCATTTTAGAGTCCCCAAAAATAATATTTTTTCATGTTTGGTCCTTTTTATTCTTCATTTAAATCAATTACCTCTTCACCATGATCATTATTTTAGGTTTCTTGGGTTAGAAGAGAACTTCTTTTGCATCCATTCTTCTGTATCATTTTCATCTCAAGAGCAATTGTCTTCTTTAGAATAAATATTTTCTCTCGTGGAAGACTTTTTATTCCCAAAAAGGACATCTCTTAGCATAATGACCTATTCAATCACAATTGAAACATTTAAAGGGTAGCTTGTCTTTGTGTTTTCTAGTTCCCTTATTGAACTTCCTAACAAAATTCACTTCTTCTTCATTTGACTTATCAAATTGTGTTCCTTCTACCTTGATTTCTTTGCTTCTTGTCTATTTTGTGGATTTAAAAACTACTTGTCTATTTTAATGTCCAACTTCTGTAATTATTCTCATTTTGTATGTTGTAAGGGTGTTGTGTAATTATTCCATTGTCATTTTGGCCAAGTCCTTTGTTTCTTCTATTGACGATACCTTAGCATTATATATCAAATGAAGAAATCTCAAAACCTTTTGTTCGATCAAGGTATATTTAATTTCTTCTCCTAATCCTCTGATGCCATTGACAACTTCGTCCACTCTGAGTAAATAGGTTACAATATCTTCTTTCTCATCTATTCTCAAATTTTCAAATTGTGTTGTATGTTTTTGAAGTTTAACCTATTTTACCTTATCATCACCTTCATAAAGAGTTTTAAGTGTATCCTAAACCTCTTTGGTTGTGCCGCAAGTCATCACTTTGGTCTTAATAGTTTTTAACAATCCACATATGATGGTATGAAGATATTTTGAATATAAATAACCAACTTCTTCTCATCAAGATCAATTGGAGGATTCCTAGGAGCTTTTTAGCCATTAAAAATGGAGATTCAAACATTCACTCCTAAAGCCTTCAAGTAGTTTTCCGAGCAATTTCCCCATAATGGATGACCATTTCCATGAAAGACCTAAATTTTTCTTGAAGAGATTCCTTCTGTTTGATCCATTTTTATTCATGATCTTCCCTTCAATTATTAGACTATTTGTGGTAACCTATTCTAATACCAATTGTTGGAAATACTGAGGGGGGATTGATATTTCACTTTTTTTTCATCAATTTAGTATCACAAGAATTAACCAATCATATAACATCAAAAGCACACAATATTTATATTAACAATTTATTTATATTTTGAAGGAAGCTTCAACATATAGTTTTACCAACCACTAATGGAAATAGCTACAACCCGTAGTTTACCAACTCCCACTAGGAGCAGGAGACAACCTCCTAAAGGAAGCAACAACTTCATTGCTTAGCACCACCTTGCCACCCTTAATAATGAAAGATATAATAAGAAATGTTGGGCTCTAATACCAAAGATAGTGACCCAATTAAAATGATATCCACTACTATCCCTTTAGCTTTAGTTATACTAATGTAAGATGAATTATTGTAGACTAACTCTTCACTTTGGTATTTTCAATCTACAAAAATAATAACAAGACGGTCATATCTTAGAGAAATTTGAAGGAAGTTTGGTTACCATGAATTTTTATTCAAATGTGTTCATACTTTTACTTCAAATGTGTTTTTGAAATGTTATTCAAATTTGGGTACAAGTTTGTGTCAATAAATATATACTAATTGTCGATTTCAAACTTCCTTAAGTATCTTTTAGACTCAGCGAAACAAACAAAACTATACTCCTTTCTTGTGGCCTACTAGGGCCGAACTTGGCCCTTCCTTGGTATCTAGAATAGGTCCTTAGATATTGTGACCTCACAGGTCTAATGTGGTATCCCTTTGCGGTTCACGTCTTACCCACAAACAACCAGTCCTTAGACCTTATATGCAGATTCATAACTAACTTAGATTGCTTCAGGAATAGTCTTGAAGGAGGCTAACATCTGTCTCATAAGGGGACCTTAGAGTAGGCCAAAGTTTACCAACCTTAGGCCAACCTTAGATTAGGTTATTTCTCAACTAATTAACCATAGAAACAAGAATAAGAAACAAAACCAAGATAAAACATTGCCTCAAAAGACAAACTAAGAAAATATTTCAGTTCACTATTAAGGATCAGATAATACTTTAACCTTGATCACATCTCTTCATGCCTAATCCGAATCTTGGGGGGAGGCCCCCAAGATCTGAAAAATTGAAATGCCAAAAAAATATGAGAATTAAAAGTAAACAAAACCACCAAAAAAACTTTTTTTTAAAATAAAGAATAACTGTAGAAACTACATTTTGCTAGACAATTTGTCCTTTTAATAAATGTGATTAGTTACTTATAGCCATTTTTAGTTACAATACCATGAGTATATTCCATGGGTAGGTAAATATCATGGGTTAATGAATACCATGGGTGGATGCCACTTACAATACCATGGATAAATTCCATGGGTGGATGCCACTTACAATACCATGGGAAACTTCCATGGGTGGATACCACTTTCCATTGGGATCATTCCTCCCTCCTTAAGAAGAAATGGTCCCCATTCCATGGAGTTCCCTCTTGAGAATACTTTGTTGAATATGAAGAGCCATTGAAGAGAATGGTTTTGTGTGGTTAAACCATAACCATGATGAACGAATATCCGAGGATAGAGATGCCCTCTAATGCTTGTGAGTCATGACCAACTATGATACTAACAATGTGCGACCTAGTAAATGGATTTCGATGAAGCATGGTTTTGTGGATGACCCATAACCATAAAAAATGAAGATATGAGGATAGAGATACCCTATAATGCTTGTAATCAATTGTGATACTAATAGTGTGCAACCTAGCAAATGGACTTCGATGACAAGGTTTTTGTGTAGTTGACCCATAACCTTTGGTTTGTCGATGACCCATAACTGTGATGGTTGTTATTTTGCTTGGTAAAATTATGATGGCTTGTATGCTAGATTCCCTTATCCAATGAGAAGTTGTAAAGAATGTTTTCACATTATTTTTCTAGCAATAGACCTCTTGCACCAACTTTGTTGATAAATTCTACTACAAGTGATGAAATCAAATTTCGTCAAAGACCCATTTGAGGTATTGAAGATATAATTCCATTGATGTAAGACACTTGAAATTTGATGAGCTTTGGAGTGAGAAACTGATTCATGAAACTCATAGTACATATGACCATGCAATGATCCAAACATAAGCAATTTCAATTGCTCATATATCTCAAACCGGGAAACAAAATGAAATTCCATAAAAAATTCATTTGGGATAATAGAAAATCCTTTCAAATTAGATATTTTTCACTTTCCGAAATGCTCCATGGGGGTCATGACACTTGCATGAAGTTTGCTGAATATTGTTGCTTTGTGTTTCATCCATGATTGTGCTTCAAACCCTCATTCCCATGGATCCATAACTTTCTTTGGTGCCAATGATTCAGATCTTTGGGGGAGACCCCCAATATATGAAAATTTGAAATGAAAAAAAAAAATATGAGAACACAAAGTAAACAAAACTACCAAAAAAAAAACTTTTTATTAAATTAGAGAATAACTGCAAAAATGTGGTGGACAATTTGTCCTTTTACAAAATGTGACTAGTTACTTATAGCCTTTTTTAGATATAATACCACGGATAAATTATATGGGTGGGTAAATAAAATGGGTGAATGAATACCATGGGGGGATGCCACTTACAATACCATGGGTAAATTTCATGGGTGGGTGCCACTATCCATTTGGATCAATGCCATGATATTTCTCCTTCCTCTTCATTGGACTATTGTAGATATGTCTAAGTTAGATCCACCGAATTTATTTCCTAAAATACCCATGAGCTACTCTTATTTATACATTTAGAAATAGGGCTAATTTGGAGTTGACTTGCCCACACAAAAAATAAGGGGTTTTTTCCATTAAAATAAGACTTTTATCAAGCCAAATTGAAGAAGAAGGATTAGGCTTCTTTAAAAATATTTTGTCTTTTATAATGGCTCTTTTCAAGGCCAATTTGGAAAAATTGATTTGGATCAAGTTTATTTACAATTTAGACCTTCTTCTAGGGGCAATGATGAAACTTTAAGACTATGGATCCTTGGGGCATGAACTAGATATACACCCATCCATTTGGGGCATCAAACTTCAAAATTTAATATCTCTCCAACTGAGAGGACCCACAAGTCATACCACCTATCAAACGATATGACATGATGAGGGCTACCAATCTAGAGTGGTATTTCATCCAAATTCATTCTATTTTATATGCATATCATCGAACAAGTGCTTCATATTAAAAACCCATTTTACATCAATGATAATTTATTCCAACATTTTGATCATAAGCCGATCATTCCACTCTTATGCTTCGGTCGAACCATTTTGTTCATGCATCTATATCACACTCCCTCACTCGATCACCTATGTTGCACACCCTTGTCCAATAACTTGTCTTACAAACCTTCGCTTGTTCACCCATCTTGGTCATCACACATCACCTGTCTCATGGTCCTTTCTCAAGGCCATGTCTCAGTCCATTCC
Organism: Pinus taeda; assembly: GCA_000404065.3. Taxonomy (NCBI): domain Eukaryota; kingdom Viridiplantae; phylum Streptophyta; class Pinopsida; order Pinales; family Pinaceae; genus Pinus; species Pinus taeda. Next base: position 112,136 of record APFE031056555.1, on the reverse strand, counting down.
ATTCATGACTCCACTTCATCGCAAGATGTGACAAAGTGCCGATGAAACGCAAAAATGTTGCTTCCAATGAAAAACATTTTGCTTCTAATGAAAAAAAAATTGGGATGTTTTTCCACCTCCACAAGTAAGATCACCTCATCCTAGATGACTCAGCTGTGAATCCCTGAGGGTGTTACATCCTCCCCCACTCTAAAGATGTTGTGGTCCTTGAAAATAAACTTCTTCACCAATACATCTGTCACCAAAGAATACAAGAATATTTTCCTCCACATTTTGAGAAACCTCCTCATCACAATCTCAATCTACAAGGAAGAATCATGTCTACTAACATACATCCCATGCAAATCCATGAATACCCACATAAGAAATTGTTTTCGTTGCTACAACACCCTCCAAAATTTCAATACATTTTAATTTTGGAGCCTACTATCATATTATTATCAAGTGTCACCTTAGTCATCAAGTGTTGTTCTATGTTTATCTATATGTTTTAAGTATTCCTGAATGTTCTTAAGTGTCATCGCATTGATTAGAACATCTCTAGGTGCATTTCATGGTCACAAAATATTTTTTGTTGTAAAAGGACACTTTTGGGTTGTATCACACACACTTCACTCATTATACTTGTGGAATGTGTATTGTTAGTGTCGATATCTTCATCCCTCCATCAGTGATCAAATTCTCTTGTTTCATTGCATATTAGGTGTCTTGCTCAGTCAGCTGTATTCCATTAGGATCATGGATCATCTGATGGTAGTGGCTTGTTGTACATTTTCCCTCATGTCCTCTACCTGCTGGCCCATTTCAATTCATATAGATCATCTGCAGTCATTTTTTGTTTTTAAATCTGCACGAGTCATTGTTAGGGTTTCAGTTTCATTAGGTATACGGTTTCATCAAAAAGGTCTTCAAAATGTTCAATAATGGTCAACAGGTGCATGAGGAGGTTGAATAAAGTTCCAACACCAATAAATTCCATAATCACATGCTTAGAGACTTATTTTTCATCAAAACCCTATTTTGAGGAAAAACAAAATATTCTATGTTTTCATGTATAAATTTGATGTAATTTCAGTTTTTCATATGTAATAGCTTTAGTGGCAACCCTGGTCACTGTGCCAAGATTTAGCATCTCCATCACCTACAAGTTAAAAAAAAGTCAAATCATTTAGTTCATCAAAGGAAAAAGTAAAGAAAAACTACCTAAAAACAGAGTTTGAAAAGAAAATGTCAAATGTAGAAATTACAAAAGTGGGTTTTATGAGTGAAAAAATTAAATTCTTTTGTATATAAGAAATTTCTTGTGTTTAAAAAACTCATTTGCATCCAAAAGAGAAAGAGGAACTTACAACAAGGTCATGGAAGGAAACTTGCAGCAAACAATTCAAGTTTCAGGGGCGTGGTGCATTGGGTCACCCTCCTCAGTGCAAAAATTACACTAGCGCAGCGCGTTGGGTTTGTGGCGTGGCACATAGAGCTGCAAGCCTAATTTCACCCACGAAATTCATCCAATTGCTAATTTACTCGATTACCACTTGTCCAAGTAATTCAAAAATTATTCCAATGCCAATGAATGTGTGCTTCTAGATGTTTATGGTGATTTAGCGAGAAATTTTTCAAACCCTACCTCCTTGCAATTTTTGCTCAAAAACAATTTCTTAGGGTTTGTAGTTTGAGTTTTTGCTGCCAAATCTACTCCATCACTCCCTCCTTTTTGATTCCCTGATTTATTGTCCAGTTTCATCAACTCATTCCCTAATCCCCATATCCCTAAATTCACTAACCCCATATCCCTAATTCTCATTATCGCAAACCCCAGCTGCAAATTCCTAAACCATAATTGCTACCCCAAAATCTAATTACTATCCCTAAAACCCTACTATTACCCAAAATCCTGTCAGCAACATTCCCAAAACCCCTCTTACCCTCTCCCTTCGCAGTCCTTCATACATTTTCATACATTTGGCAGCAAAATCTTAAGGCACCTTAAGTCTCTTCATACTCATCTAAGAGAACTCAAACATTTGGCAAACATGGAATCTGATCCTTCCTATGACCGAGATGAGGAGACACATAGTGACTCTCCTAGAGAAATGCATGCACCAAGAAGACCTCACAAGGGTGGTAAACATATACGAGAGGAGCCTACTTCACTTGCCGAGCTACAGGCCTGCCCTCTTGCTGTCACATGCTTTCAACACCAATCCTGTTATCAGTTTTGTGAGATGGTAGAGAGAGTCCAGTACCATCATGAGTTGGCCAAGTTGTTTGTGCTCCATCTACATAATGGCCAAGTCACTCTAGCCGGTGCGACATTCACCTTGGCACTGGAGTCTATTTCTCTAGCAACTGGCATTCCAAATGTCGGTGAGCAGTAGAATAAAAGGCAGCAAATTGACAAAGAACATTATGAGCCTTACATCAAGGCTAGTTATCAAATACATCTCATCAGAGTTTTTCCCTTATGGTACCTAAAAGACTCATATGCTCCCTTGATGAAACTCATACTTAAGTATTTCAGCTATGAGGGCTGGTTTTCTCGCCTATATGCCTATCATATTATATTGTTGATGCACTTTACTAGGGTGATAATGATGAATCTCCCCTACTTCATTTGCCAAAATATTGAGAAGATGACCACTCTAGTGCATAGGAAGACTCCTCAGCAGTAGTATAACATCATATACCATTTTTCACTAATCAAAATGGTGGTCATGCATCAACTTGGTCTATAGAACATCTCATGGGAGGATTTCATTCCACATGAGGTCTTCACGGGTCCTCAAGTACCTCTAGCAGCTTTTCATGAGACAAGTGAACCTTCAAATCAGCAGGAGAGTCGTGAGATACAGACCGCTAGTGTGTCAGTGTTTGTCACCTATCGAAAGGGCACCAGAAGTTTGTTTGCAGCAGCAAAGCAAGTATTATCTCCACCCAGGGTGGAAGGGGTCTCACTTCGTCCATTAGCAGTGTAGGTTTAGGACAAGGGAAAGTAGCCATTACATTATGAGGGGCCTTCAGGAGGGTAGGAGACAAATTTCATTCTCATTCAGGATGATGAGACTGATTTGGGCCCACAAAGCTCAAAGCTCAAGGAGATCATTTAGGAGAAACAGGTGGACATCAATGATTTGTCCCTCAACCTAGAAAGAGATAGGTGGATAATCAAATACCTGTAGCAAAGAAATAAGCAGCGTGAGGATCAACAAACCATTATGGAGCTGCAAAACATACGAGAAAACCTCTAAGCCACCAAGAGGAGGAAAGTGAAGCTCACACCACTTTCACAAGAAATCCATGTTGATCTAGAATCTTGGCTTGAGCGAACAAATATCCACTTATAAAAGTTGCTAGAGAATACCAACAGGGAGAAAACCATGTTGAGGCACATGGAATACCATTACTTGGTGAGAACAAAACTTGCAAGGCAAGAATCAGGAACTTGAAGGCCAAGTTGAAGGCATCGAGGAAGCGAAAAGAGCAAGATAGACTTTAGATCTTGGTTGAGGCTTATTTGGCCCAACACAGAACTTAATGGAGGACACTCAGCCCAAATTTCAAAAAAATTGGGATACTTTTTGCAATTTTGGAATTTTTGGGCCAAAAAACAAGTTTTTCTACCCAATGCGCCACACCACCTGGAAGTTGCTTTTGATGGGGGTCTCCTTTTGATGAAAACTTAGCATTTTTTGATTTTTCATGAAAAAATATGCATGCTTACAAATGGCCAAGAAATTTTGACAGGTTTTGAGCCCCCAAAAAGGGCAAAAACACCCCAAAAATGACCTTTCTGCCCCTTTTTGGACACACAAGAAGTAGTGTTGGGAGAACTCAATTTTGGAGGAGCAAATGGAGGCCAAATTCAAAAATTACACTTGTTCTAGAGAAGTAAATAAGTAGAAATTTCCAACAAGCACACTTGGAGTGATTTTGGACACCAAGAAGGCCTCCAAAAGTAACTGCAAAAAGGCACTACGCATAGGGAAATCAGTGTGGCGCATTGGAGGAATTTTGCTTAGTTTGACCAAAAATACTCTGGTTTTCGCCTAGTTTCTTGATAGTTTGACTTTTCTTATTCTAAATGTCAAAATAATGATTTAATTTAATGTAATTTGATGGATTTTTATGTAATTATGCTAAATTTTCACTCATAGAGGTAGATTCATCCATGAAAAGGTAGTTTTCAATTAAATGAATCAGTTCCCTAGCTTTTAGAGGGAAGTTATTCCATTGCCTACTTTTTAGTTCTCAGTTTAGAATTCATTGGAACAAATCCTAAACTCATGAGCTCGACCCTTATAGGCTAGGATGAGTTGTTTTTTTCCTATATCTTGTGATTTTTCAATCATTAGCAAAGGTTAGACTTTTGAGAAAGCTTGGAGCTTCATTGTATACATTTTTCAGCAGTTTTGGCTAAGGAATAGACCAGGGTTTGCAGCACTTTATGGGATTCATGTGGCATCTTGATTTGGTATTGTGTTTCCTTCTACAATTGTAATTTTACATGTGTTTTATTTATGCCATCATATCTCTTGCTTCATCTTAACTAAATCAAACAAGGATAAAGGTAGAATCCATTGAAATTGCAGTGCTCTACCTAGGGTTTGCTTAGTTATTTATGCTTTTAGCTGTTGAAGAGGATCCCTGAGACTTTCTTGCCCTATTCAACTCCTCACCTGTATAAAATCTTTCCATTTCACTCAATTTGAAGTACCTAACCATTTTCCTACCTTTCCCCATAGAGATCTCTGCAAAACTGAGCCTTATTCCCTGGATCCAAATTTTCCTTTCACATTTGAGCCAATAAAGCATCATTAAATTCAATCAAACTCTTCTGCACACATACCTAGCCTAAAATTAGTCTTCACATCAGTCATATCAAGCCTCACTGATCATATTTTCCTAAGATTGACAAGGAGAGAGCCCTCTCCTGACCTGGTAGGGCTAGCTACCAGGTTAAGTGTGGTTTGATGTTATCCTACATCCTACCTTTCTCAGCGTGAGGTAGATTTAGGCCCTAACATAGTGTTGACCATACTGGGGAAGAAATTGTTTGTGTGTTAGTGTCCTTCATTTTATAAACTATAGACGGAGCCTGAAGATTAGCTAGGTAGCCTTCGAAACGTTTTTGCTTTGCGTTAGCGAAAGTAGATAAAAGTTGCTTCAGTCAATCTCCGGTCTAGTTTTATAAACAAAACATCTAGCTTACAAATTGCCCTAGTACATTTGATAATTCTAAACTTTAGGATGATAAGCTTAGAATTTGATAGGCTGAGAAAGTTGATAATGTCCATTTGATTTCTTGGAAGTAATAACACATTGGCTTCCAAAATATATACCAGAGCAAATCCTGATCCCGATCCACCCCCTGTGTATGAAAATCCCAATCTCATTTGTAGAATCCTACACTGAGAGAGTTCTATGATTCCGGTGTTTCGATCTCATTCATGTCTAGTGGTTTTTGAATATCTTGAATATCTTGAGTTTGACGAGCATTTTGAGCTATCATTGTTTGAGACTAAATCAGAAAGTGTTGTTGCTTCTACTATCCTAAATCCAAAGTTTGTCAAAGATCTAGAAACTGAGAGGGTCAATAAATCAATTGACGATTATATCTTGAAACTCCAAACTTCGATTGTAGTGACAAACATTCCTAAATTCTTAGAGTCTGCATCTGCAACTCTTGGGTCGTCCGCTTTTACATCTAGTTCTAAAATTCCCACCGAAACTCCCTTCATTCCCTCCATTCCCATGAAGCCTTCTATCTTTGATAAAAAATCTGCAGGGGTGTCACCTTTGTCCACTCCTTCTACCCCTGAAATATCAAAAATTTCTTCATCTCCATCCACACCTCATAAACCTCGTACATTCGCTGCACCCATTCCCCCTACATCCCCAAGACTAGTTGCAAATCCACCTAGAGTAATGGCTGCCTGGTTTGCACCCCTTGTGTTGCCTCAAAATTTGGATGACATGCCCGCCAATTATCAAAGAAAAATTCCATTGTTTGATGGCACTCCTCAAGGTGTTACAGCTCAACAACATGTGGATATGATGACAAATTTCTTTGACCTTCATGAGATTGACGCAGAAAACATGACAATGAGATTGTTTGTACAAACTTTTGGAGGTGAAGTGAGGAAATGGTTCAGAGCTTTGCCAGCTGCAAGTATCACCACATTGCCTAATCTTCAAAGATAATTCTTGGATCATTGGTAAGTGAAGAAAAACCCTCTTTAGATCCTTTCTGAATATGAGAACATCAACCGGAATGTTGGTGAGTCTATCCAAGATTATTGTATTAGATTTAATTCTATTTACATTGCAATTCCTGCTGATATAAATCCACCTATGGGGCTAGCTTTGATTAAGTTCCCAGATGGTTTCTATCCTGATATGGCCTATCAAATAAGAGAAATAGATTCCGGCTACTTTGGAAGATATGCAAAAAATTGCAGTCAGTGTTGAAGCTAATCTTCTTGCCAAGAGAGCTAGAACAAAGGTTGAAAAGAAGGTAACAATAAAGGAAGAAGTTTCCACTTCAGATTAAGTGCTCCGTAAGATGGAGAAGATGTTTGACAGATGGACAATTGACAAGCCTAAATCATAAGTTAGAAATCCCAAATTTCGTGGTCAGCAGCAACCACAATTTAGAATCAAGAAAATAAAGGAGTGAGCACAAGACCAAGCAGCACAGCAGCAAGTGAAGACACCTTTAAAAAATAATTTTGTACATGTTCTGGAATCAGATGATGAGGAGAATGTAATTGGAGAAGAAAATCATTTATTTACACCTGATGATATGCCAATTTTTATCACTAAAGACGAGGAGTATTCCGAGAACTCAGCTGTACAAAGGGACGAAAATTTCATCTTAGCAAATGAAATAGTTCTTGAAGAAGAGTCTAATGAATATCCAAGAGGGTACATGAATGCTCTGTCAGCCCAACATCAACAATATTCACTCAGAAGTAGAGATGTGCCCATAAATCCAATTTAGAAAAGGAAGGATATAGGAGCGCTAAAGAATGATTCTCCCATTGTGCAAAAAAACGGAAAAGAGACAGCTAATCCTACCACCAACAAAACACCATCAGCAAATGAAAGATCCAATCAGCCAAGTCCATCAAAGGAGAAAACTAAAAATAAGGACATTTCAGCTAAAGAGGTAGAGAAAACTTTAGTTTTTAACTTAGAAAATAAAATTGCTAAGTTAAAAGTATCTATTCCTTTGACTGAGTTGATGAAGAACGGTAGCTTTAAAGGTTAGGTGTCTAAGATTTTGAATTTAGACCCATTATCTGATATGGTAAATGTGGAGGATGATCAACCTGAGTTGATCTTTGGTCCAACATTGGAAGGTCAGTCTCAAGATAGTGATGTAGCTCCTTTTTACATCAACCTTAGGGTGCATGATTATGTGTTACACAATGCTATGTTTGATTTTGGAGCCTCTCATAATCTCATGCCTAAGGAAATCATGGAGAAATTGAGTTTTTATATCACCAGAAAGTATCATGACCTTTACTCTTTCGATTTTGGTCGAGTAAGATGCATCAATCTTATTAAAGATTTGGTGGTTAGTTTGGATCAAATTCCGGCTAAAAATGTTTTGATGGATGTGGTTGTGGTGGATATACCTCCTAGATTTGGCATGCTTCTTTCCAGATCTTGGGGAGAAAAAATTAAAGGGACATTGCAGCTTGATTTCTCCTATGCTACTATTCCCGTGTTCAGTCAAATGAGGAAATTATAACGGGAGGAAAAGATGAAGTACATGATCACTAGTAAGGAGAAACCGGTAAATCATCCAATCAACTATGTACATACTGATTTAGAATCATTTTTTTTATATTTAGATAGCTTTAATGATATAAATAGCCAAATAGTTGAAGTAGAAGACATTCCAGAGATCTCTAAAAATTTCAGAGAGGTCTTAAAGCAAGAAAAATAAAGACTTGATAGTACTACTGACCAATCAACCTTTCGACAACAGCAACATATTGATGCACAGCAAGGAAAAGTGACAGAGCAAATAGAATTTCAGCATTTGGAGGAGGATGAAGTTGGCCTGTGGAGCATGGATTTTGATGGCGCAGTAGGAAGGGAAGGTGATGGAATAGGCATCTGGATATGCACCCCTATTTTTGCCCCAAACAAAGTGCCATGTAATGTAAGGGTCTGTTCTTATAAATTGGCTTTTGACTGTTCAAATAATGAGGTTGAATATGAGGCTTTAATTGCTAGTTTGAAAATTCTTAGAAAGCTAAATGCTAAAATAATTTCAATGTATGGTGACTCTGAGTTAGTTATCAAGCAATTGAAAAGGGAATACCAAGCTAAGCATCCTCGAATGTGGGCCTACCACAATGCGGTATTAGATATCTTGAAATTATTTTCAAATTACACTTTGACATGTGTCCCTCGTGTTCAGAATGTCATTGAAGATTCACTTGCAACAGCAATAATTAATTTGAAAATTCCAATGAATTCAAACAATAAGTTTGAGATTCATATGAAACATTGCCCGGTTTTCCTTAACAATCAAAGGTATTGGCAAGTGTTTCAAGATGATGAAGAGATCGATGAATTTCTGCAGAATGAAGGTAAATTCAAAGACACTTCTATTGATGTGGACTATGATGATGGTGAGGCAAATATATAAGTCAATCAGATGGAAGTTTTGCAGTTGAAAGACAATGTCATTCCTAAAGGTCTAATACCTTTAGAGGAGCTGTTCGATCAAGATGATGTAGCCCGAAAACCGAACTTGCTTCCAACCGAGAAAGGAGTTGAGGATGTGAACATTTGATCAACAGAAAATCCTAAAATGGTGAAGTTATCAAAGGCATTGCCTTCACAGGTAAAAGAAAAGTATATTAGTTTACTATCTTCTTTTACTGATGTATTTGCGTGGGATTATTCAGATTTGAAGGCATATGACACAAGCATAATTCAGCATATCATCTCGATCAAGCCAAATCAAAAGCTTTTTTGTCAGAAGCTAATAAGAATAAATCCAAAGTTGCCACCCTCAATAGAGAAGGAAGTAAATCGGTTGTACAAAGCTGGTATCATTGTCTCCATAAGATTTTCAGATTGGATTTCTAATTTGGTGCTCGTGCGCAAGAAAACAGGTGAGATTCAGTTATGTATTGATTTTAGAAATCTGAATAAAGTATCTTTGAAAGATAACTATCCATTGCCCAAGATGGATCACATACTTCAAAGAGTAGTTGGAGCATCCCGCATGTCGCTACTTGATGGGCATTCGGGTTATAACCAAATTCTTTTCCATGAGGATTATAGAGACAAAACAGCATTCACCACTCCGTGGGGAAATTTTCATTATGCAAAGATGCCTTTTGGATTGAAAAATGCTGATGCAACCTTTCAGCGGGCGATGGATATCGCATTTGCTAATGAAAAAGATGTTTTTCTAGTTGTTTATCTTGATGATTTCACAGTTTTCTCTAATTCAAATGAAGAGCACCTTTATCATTTGAAAATTGTATTTTAGCAGTGTAGAAAATATGGTATATCTCTCAATCCAAAGAAGAGTTTGTTTTCCATGGATGAAGGCAAGCTTCTCGGTCATATTATATCAAAGGAAGGCATCTGCATCAATCCAGCTCGAGTGGAAGCCATTCAAAAGATTGATTTTCCACGAAGTAAGAAGGAGATCCAGTCATTTAATGGTAAGATGAATTTCTTATGTTGCTTTGTGCCCAATTTTGCAGAACATCTAAGGGAAATCACAAACATGCTCAAGAAAGATAATGTAGTGAAGTGGACCGAGGAAGTAATTAAGTCTTTCAATTTGGTGAAATTGGTCCTATCTTCAGCTCCAGTTTTGATCAGCCCGGATTATACTCAAGATTTCATTTTGTTTTCATTTTCCTCTGATCATACTATGGCAGCAATCTTGATGCAGAAAAGAGACCAGCTCAAGAAACCAATTGCATTTTTCAACAGAACCATAAGGGACACAGCTTTAAAGTATAATATTATTGAAAAATAGGTTATTGCTTTGGTGAAGGCATTGAAAGACTTTCGAGTCTATATTCGGCATTCTCACATCCTTGCTTATGTCACTAATGTTGTTGTCAAAGATTTCTTAGTGCAAACAGATCCAGAGGGAAGAAGAGGAAAATGGATTGCTGCCTTGTTGGAATATGACGCGGAGATCAAACTGACAAAACTCATCAAAGGACATGGGTTAGCCAAACTAATGCCTGAGTCAAATCTACACACCTTGGACATTAATCTCATTACTGCTATGTCCGAGGAAGATGAAAAGAGTTCGCCCACTCAGGTATCAGGAATTTTTCTTCTTTCTCCTTGGTATTCGTACATTTTTTATATACTCCAAAATCTATCACCACCACCTGAAATGGCTAAGAGCAAAAGTAGGACCCTAAAATTGAAGGCTGCCAAGTTTTGTATCATGAATAATGCACTTTATTGGAAAGATCCCAGTGGTGTCTTGCTCAATTGTTTGGTTTAAGAAGAGCCAAAACATGTTATGGAAGACTTTCACAAGGGAGATTGCAGAGGTCATATTTTCTGGAAGACAACAGCCAATAAAATTTTGAGAGCAGGATATTATTGGCCAAGTCATTTTGCTAATGTGTACAAAACTGTAGCAAGCTACCACAAATGTTAGATTTTTCAAGGTAGGAGGAAATTGCAGCCTTTACCACTCAAGCCCATTGAAGTAAGTGCTCCATTTCAACAGTGGGGTTTGGACTTCATTTGCAAGATCCATCCTACTTCTTCAGTGAAGCACAAATGGATCCTCACAGTGAAAAACTAATTCACCAAATGGATTGAGGCGATTCCCACAAGGCAAGCCACTGATTCGATAATCATTTCATTTCTTGAAAACAATATTTTGTCTTGTTTTGGCTGTCCAAATAAGTTGATCACTGATAATGCAAAAATCTTTAAATATAAAAGAATGATTGACTTTTGTAATAAATATCAAATCACTTTGGGGAACTCAATTTCATATTACCCCCAAAGTAATGGATTGGCAAAATCCTCAAATAAATCTTTGGTTAGTATTATCAAAAACATGCTAGAAACGAACAAGAAAAGTTGGCACAAAAGGTTGGTTAATGCGCTTTGGGCAGACCGAGTAAGTCAAAATAAATCTATAGGCATATCTCCTTTTGAGCTCGTGTATGGTGTGGACATGGTCTTCTCGACCTCTCTTGCAGTCCTGGTGGTTAAACTCCTACAAGAAGCGGGCAGTGAAGATGATCATTTTCAGCGGAGAATCAATAAAATGATTCACTTGCAGCAAACTCGGGAGGAGGTTTTTCAGAACACTTTCAAGCTGCAAGAGAGAATTAAGAAGATATATGATCGAAAGCCAAAGGTGGACAAGTTTCAAATAAAAGACATAGTGCTGAAATGGGACGTGAGAAACGAAGACAAAGGTAAGCATGGCAAGTTTGAGAATCTTTGGAAAGGGCCTTTCAAGATTGCTTCATATTGAGGCCAAAATGCTTTCCTTTTGAAGGAAATGAATGGAGAAGATTATCCGGGTGGGTCGGTCAATGGTCGGCTGCCCAAACGGTACTATTTTTGAAGTGTTTTCTATTGTAATATGTATCACTATACATACCGGTTTGTTTAAATTTCATTGCAAGTGTGTATTGTATCATTCTTTCAGTTTGGGGCCTGAGGAGAAGGCTATAAAACTGAGGTTTGATTTCAGTTTTGTCTGGTTTGTTTGAGTCGGATCTTTCAGTTAATTTCAGTCTTGAAATTGGGTCAGTTTTGAGTCAGATTTCAATCCTGAAATTGAGTCAAGAATTTCGTTTTGGTTTGTGAAATTTATTGAATCCATAGCCCAATGGAAGAAGGCACTACTTGATTTCCCAGAGATCTATAGTTCTTGGCACCTCCAAGGAGCTACCATCCCCATTGGAGCCAATGTTAGTGTCGGTATCTTCATCCCTCTGTCAGTGATCAAATTCTCTTGTTGCATTGCATATTAGGTGTCTCGCTCAGTCAGCTGCATTCCATCAGGATCATGGATCATCTGACGATAGTGGCTAGTTGTACATTTTCCGTCATGCCCTTTAACTGCTGGCCCATTTCCATTCATCTAGATCACCTATAGTCATTTTTTGTTTTTAAATCTGCACGAGTCATTGTTAGGGTTTCAGTTTCATTGGGTCTAGGGTTTCATCAAAAGGCCTTCAAAATGTTCAATAATAACCAGCAGGTGCATGAGGAGGTTGAATAAAGTTCTAGTACCAATAAATTCCATAATCACATGCTGAGAGACTTATTTTTCCTCAAAACCTTGTTTTGAGGAAAAACAGAGTATTCTATGTTTTCATGTATAAATTTGATGTAATTTCAATTTTTCATATGTAACAGCTTCAGTGGAAACCCTGGTCACCATTCCAAGTTTTAGCATCTCCATCACCTGCAAGGAAAACAAAAATTCAAATCATTCAGTTCATCAAAGGCAAAAATAAAGCAAAACTGCCTAAAAATAGAGTTTGAAAAGAAAATGTCAAATGTAAACATTACAAAAGTGGGTTTCATGAGTGAAAAAATAAAGTATTTTGTAGATAAGCCATTTCTTGTGTTTAAAAAACTCATTTGCATCCAAAAGTGAAAGAGGAACTTAGAGCAAGGTCGTGGAAGGAAAATCGCAACAAACAATTCACGTTTTAGGTGTGCGGCGCATTAGGTCGTAGGCACGACACATAGAGTTGGCACGGTGCATTGGGCCACCCTCCTTAGTGCAAAAATTACATTGGTGTAGTGCATAGAGTAGGCACGGCATGCTGGGTTTGTGGCGCGGTGCATAGAGCAGGCATGGCACATTGGGTTTGTGGCGCGGTGCATAGAGCTGCAAGCCTAATTTCACCCATGAAATTCATCCAATTGCTAAATTTGCTCTATTTCCACCTGTTCAAGTAATTCAAACGTTCTTCCAATGCTAATGAATGTGTGTCTCTAGATGTTTATAGTGATTTAGTGAGAAATTTTTCAAACCATACCTCCTTGCAATTTTTGCTCAAAAACAATTGCTTAGGGTTTGTAGTTTGAGTTTTCGCTGCCAAATCTACTCCATCACTCCCTCAATTTTGATTTGTCTAGTTTCATCCACTCACTCCCTAATCCCCATATCCCTAATTCTCATTATCCCAAACCCTAGCTACAAATTCATAAACCCTAATTTCTATCCCAAAATCTAATTACTATCCCTAAAACCCTCCTATTACCTAAAACCCTATCAGCAACATTCCCAAAACCCCTCTTACCATCTTCCTTCATAGTCCTTCATACATTTTCATACATTTGGCAGCAAAATATTAAGACACCTTAAATCTCTTCATACTCATCTAAGAGAACTCAAACATTTGGAAAACATGGAATTTGATCCTTCTTATGACCGAGATGAGGGCACACACACTGAATCTCCTAGATAAATGCATGCACAAGAAGACCTCACAAGGGTGGTAAACATATACGAGAGGAGCCTACTTCATTTGTCGAGTTGCAGACCTGCCCTCTTGCTGTCACATGCTTCCAACACCAATCATGTTATCAGTTTTGCGAGATGGTAGAGAGAGTCCAATACTGTTATAGACATTTTTGGGCACTTCAACCCCAATCATAAATGTCCATAAACTGAGGGATCCTAAGTCCCTAAAAGTGTTGCTTCACTTCCTAAAGGAACAAGGTCAGATGATTACATCATCTCCCAAAACTTCTCCACTAAAAACTACCCATAAATGGTCAAAACTGGACCATATTGAGAACCTAGTGCAGAGGGTGCGATGCATATCACCTTCCCAGTGTATAGGGTGCGATGCATACTGAATGGCTCCTCTGTAGGGTGTGATGGTCAGGAATGGACAAATGGCAGGGATAGAATGCGAGGTGGAAGATCATGGAATCTTCCAGAAGCTTCCCCTCTGACACTTGCCTTTCTGTTTTTGACCAGGGATGAGTAAGAGATCATCATTCTCCAAGTGGAAGCAGGAACTATCATAGAGAAGACACTAATCAAGACCCCAGAAGATGACTCACCTCCCTGTAATCATCTATATATGGATCCCCCATCACAGAGATCCTTTGGCTGGAATTTTGTATCTTATAGAGAAGTGTTGTTGGTTTTCTGGTGTACACTCATAGTGTTGGGTGATATAAGCTTTACTTGAGGTGAAGAAGGGCTTTCTAGGTGGAGAATGATGTTGGGTCAGAACATATGGTTGTAATCCTCTTGCTACTTTTCATCTTAATAAATCTATTCAAGTTTTCCTCCATATTCTTGTATGTTTACTTATATATGCATTTGTATGGTTAACACACATCTGGTCCTGTGTTATTTAT
>APFE031056555.1:59429-74858 GCA_000404065.3 Pinus taeda | reverse complement strand
CTGTCCATGCCTCCTCTGGAATACCACCATCCAAGGAACTTGAAGGCCCTCTATTTATTAGATAAACAATAGTATTTACAACATCTACCCAAAATTGTAAAGGAAATCCTGCATGCAATCTCATGCACCTTGCACGCTCCATGATTGTCCCGTTCATCCTTTCTGACACACAATTTTCTTGTGGTGTTCCTGGAACTGTCTTCTCTTTGCAAATTCCATTCTCTGAACAATAGCTATCAAACTCTTTTATGCAATATTCACCTCCATTGTATGATCTGAGACACTTCAACCTTTTTCCTATCTCATTTTCAACCAAAGCTTTCCATTTCTTGAAAGTATCAAATACATCAAATTTATTTCGAATACAATAAATCCAGGTTTTTCTAGTTGCATCATCAATAAAAGTAACATAATAACGAGAGCTACCGAGATATGACACCTGAGCAGGTCCCCATACATCTGTATGCACAAGCTCTAATTTTTCGCTCTTCTTTTCTTTCCCAACTCTGAGGAATCTGACTCTCTTCTTTTTTCCATAAACACAATTTTCACTTAATTTTAAATCAAGATGCTTCAAACATGGAAACAAATTTATTGAGTGAAGAATCTGCATCCCCTTCTCACTCATGTGCCCAAGCCTATGATGCCACAATGTTGTATCTTCTCCTTAAGAGGTTAAAGCATTAACAAAATTATAAATACCATTGCATAAATACAATGTACCAACCTTTTCTCCTTTAGCTATTACTAGGGCTCCTTTAGTGACCTTCCAAGTTTTATCTGTAAAGGTTGTTACACAACCTTCAACTCCCAACTTCCTTGTTGAAATCAAATTTTTCTTCAGATCTAGAGCATGCCTTACCTCCTTCAATAGCCACTGATTTATGTCCTACTATTTTATGAAAATTGTACCCATTCCACTGATTTTATAGGGTTTATCATCACCCAATTGAACCTGTCCAAAATCTCCTTGAACATAATCATGAAAATGTTTCCTATCAGGTGTGGCATGGAATGAGGCCCCTGAATCTACCACCCAAGCATCAATAATATTTTCTAATGAAAGAATTAAAGCATCTTGCAACACATCACCTTTTCACATTCACTTCATGATTATTTTCTTGTTGCACGTCTCCTTCTTTTCCCTTTTGAGACTTGCAGTATTTCTTCAGGTGTCCTTTCTTCCTACATTTCCAACACACTATCCCTGATCTAGACTTGGATCTGCCTTTCCTTGACTTACTGCGATATCCTGGGCTCTTTCCTCTTTCCTTTTTTCTTCCCCTAGTCTCTGCAGTCAAAGCATTACCTGATGTCTCACCGGAGCTTTTCTGTCGCATTTCCTCGCTCAGGATTGCACCAACAACATCATCAAACTTTAAAGTAGTAGATCCAAAGACAGAGTTACTAATGGCCATAACTAAACCATTCCAACTTTCTGGAAAGAAGCACAGAAATAACAGAGCCCTAACTTCATCATCAAAATTTACCCCTATAGAACTTAATTGACTGATAACTGTATTAAATTCATTTAAATGATCAGCAACAGATCCACCTTCTGACATATTCATATTAAATAAACGCTACATAAGAAATACCTTATTTTAGGAAGAGGGTTTTTCATATAGTTTGGCCAATGCCAACATTAAACCCTTTGTTGTCGTTTCCTTTGAAATATTAAAGGATACCAACGCCGTTAGGCATAGCCGTATTGTTCCAAGTGCCTTTCTATCGAGAATATCCCATTCTGTGTCTGTCATACTCACTGGCTTCTTTGTCTTTTTGCTCAATGGTAGGTACATATCTTTCTAATACAGATAATCTTCCATCTGCATCTTCCATAGCTGGTAGTTTTGGCCATTAATTTTTTCGACTGTAAACCTACCATCGTCCGCCATTGCTCCCACTAGAACTAGGAATCCTTCTCTCCTATGCGTTTTTTAGCCAAATAGACCTTCAGCTCTGATACCAGTTGTTAGAAAATTGTATATTATAGAGATATAAGCACATAAAACAAGAGAGACACAAATATACATGGTTCACCCAATTTGGGCTATGTCCACGGAGAAAAAACCAGTCCTTCCTTTTATATTATCTAGCAAAATGAAGATATACAATCTACAAAAGATCTACTGTAATTCCCTCTTCGCTCTCACACAATCTCCTCTCTCTTTCTCGCTCAGAATATAGATCTGCATAGACGCAATACAATTCCCTCATATATAGTGAGGGGTTGCCTTCTAGGGAAAAAACCCTAAATTAAACATAACTTCTACCATCAGATCTCCGCCTAATGAATGACCCAAATTGACTACAAAATTACAACATTTTACAAGGCAGTTTTATATCTATTTTTAGCTTCAGGGGCACTGCCCCCGATCCCTCGTCGAGGGGGGGGGGGGGGGGGGGTGGTGCTCCAAATAATCGTTGTCGCCCCCCTGGCGGCATACATTTTATGGGTGGTGTTGCCGGCACATTACGAATTGGGGTCCAATGCGGCGATACCTCTAAAGAAAGAAGATAATCAGGCTCCACACCCAACAATTGTATCTTTATAATTTTGGCCTCCCAAGATCTAAAACTTCATATTGAGGTATATTTTGTGTCTTCTTTCCAACCCTAGAAGTTAGACTGAAATTTGATTCTTCAAGATAAAGTTGTACCAAATCTCCCACGATGACCTAATTATAGACTAGTTCAGTATAACAAACTTGTACGAATTGCCACATGTCATTGTTTTCGACCTTCAGCCCTAAAACTCATCCCCAAGAAACTAAATTTGGTGGACTTTCATTCACTTTTTACATAATTAAAATCTAATTCTTGAAGAGAAAATTAAGAAAAATTTCCCTAGGTCACAAGTTTGAGACTCAATTCTGGAGCACACAGAAACCCTAAATTCCTTGGACCATATATCCAAAAATATAACGAACCAAGATATGTCATTTTTATACGAATTTCATCAATATTTCGAACCCATGTAAAAATTTCAATTTTTGAAGCCTCACAATTTTTTTTTATAGAGAAAATACTAAGATGACATGTTTGAAGCAACAAAAACCTAGGATCCAACGCTCTAATACCAAATGTTATGTAACTAGATCACAAAACAAAAGAAAAGATAGATCAACAACTTGAAAATAAGCCTCTTCAAGGGGAAAACTCCTTTTATATCACATTAATGAACAATCCTTGGATGATTAAAATGACAAGCCCTCATTGGTATGTATAGGATTCTAAGGGGTCAAAATATAATTAGGGCGTACATAACAATAATAGTGTAAGGGAACAACAATAACAATAGTGGGCTTCTATGGGGAAAGGAAAAAAAAACAATATGGGTGTTACGTTAGTATTAGAGGGACCTAACAATGTCTTTATTGGTGTTGGGAGACTCTTAGTTGATCATTCAATATATCGCTTTTAATTTTATTCCACGAGACAATAATTTATGTGATGTGATCAAGAGAATTAGAATTATGAAGGCTTTTTATTTTTGTTCAAAATTATTTCATATTATCAATCTTATAACCAAGATGCAAATGTCATGGACAATAAAATAACCTTGCTAACACTTGGATAAATAGTTATTCATGGACAAGGCATTTTTTGTCCCATCCCATAACCTCCACTCAAGAGATTTTTTATTTCAAACATATTGGATAGTAATTGGTTTGTGTTGCATGCCAACATCCTTTGCTAAATAAACTTGCTTGCTGGAAGTAGATATGGAGTAATGCCTAGGATCATTTGATCCCCTCTTATAAAATTATAATTGTATGGAGCATGAGGTTTTGAATTTTTTTCAGAGTATACAAGAAAGTACTCACTTTCTAGAATTTTAGTTTAGTGGTCAATTCTAGTTGGCAAGAAGAAATCTCTTGTTAGGTGGAAGTTATTATCTATGTATTATATCAATTCGCCAACAATTTTCATAATAATATTTGATGTACTTGTTATGAGCCAATTGTATATTTTTATAATACATATTATTATTTCAATAAAAAAATGCTATTAGAATCCATCACTATTAATAGAATATGAATAAAGTAAGCCTTGAGGGTTAGCTCAATTGGTAGAGTCCCCATCGTTAAAGCACATTTACTATTGAGATGTCATGGTTTCAATTCTCTTGACACTCTCTAGGTGAGGCTTCATGATTGAGCCAACATGATGTGATACCTTCGAGTGGATTCGCCTAGTAGAAATATTTCTTGGATGTAGCAATCACCAATCTCTAGGGTCCGTGAACCACCTGAAAAAATAGAATATGAATAAAGTTGAGCTTAATTAAAAGATTTGAACCATTTGATATGTTGAAACCTTATTAAAATGATTAACATTAATGGAAAAAAAATATTTATAACTACTTTTTAAGACTAGGGGATCAAATTATTTTTATTTATTTTTTAAACTCTGTCTATTTAATAAAATGGTTACATAATTAGAAACTTAGAAATTAATTTTTCAGGAAGATAAGAATGAGAGAGAAAAAGGAAGAAGGGGTTGAAATTTTTTAACAGTGATGAAAATTTAATGTTTAGGGAGGCCTATAAGGCAAATATTTTAATAGGGTCATCAATCAATTAATGAATTCACCACTTGCTCTAGATTTAGTCCATCTTCTCACGTGATTGTAAAAAACTTCTTATGTTAATTCAAAACCTTCTTTCTTTTTCCATTCAACTATGAATCATTTGATTTCAGCCATAAAATAAATTATTTGTGGGCTTTGATCTCATATGAATTTTCCTTTGAATGTTCTAAATGTCTTTCAATTTATATTAGTGAAATTTACAATATTTTATGGGTTATATTAAATGTTTGTTTTAGGGTTTGATTAATGTGTTTTTCAGATGCTTTGTGATGGATATGATATGTATTATCACCTTCTGCTATGATAAATTTGTTTGTCAAAAATAATAATTTTAAGGTATTATAGTTACTTCATGAATTATTAACTTAATGTGTAAGATTTATTGTTTTCATGCATGCAATTAAAATTTTTCATATTTGCTTAACACACACATTTTTTTAAGAGGTTTAAGGACTACCTCCCTCCAAAATACTCTTGGTTTTGTGCTTCTTGATGCCTAGGAATACCCATGATATTCCTAATAGCATTCCTTTCGTCTACATATTCCACCCTAGAGTATCGAAGTAACTGCATCGTGGGGTAAAGGGGCCCATTAGAGGAACCTTTATCTGAAAATAGTTTCAAGTGTATTATTTTCATTGGATTGTTTAATTCTATAACTTTTATTTTATCTGCAATGTTGAATTTTGAAATTTAAAGTTTTAATGAGGTGTTCTAAAGAAAATTAGAATAATTATCAATCGTGATAGTTTGAGGGTCAACCCCTCTAGTAGGGCTAACTTAAGACATAAAGCAGGGAGGTTTTCCTAACCTCCATAATGTTCCTTAGCATTGATACCTAACTAGGATCAACCTAAGGGACAACATGTGGCATGTATACGAATTTATAAATCTTTGAATGAGATCCAAAAAACAAAATTTATCGACCCATTTAAGTTAAATAAACCCATATCCATTCTTTATGTCATGTTTGGATCTTGAAGTTGATTTCAAAGTTGAGAAGAGACACCACCACCTAAATTTTTTATTATTATAAAATAGATCATAATTTTGTAAAACAAAAATCGTTGTTCTTTGTAAAGAATGCGATGAGTCATTATCAAATGATGAAAAATACACGTATGAGGTGTATATCAATTGGTTTGTGTGGAGTTTAGTTTCCACCAAGTCTTAAGTTGAAATCTCGTGGGAAGGGGTTGAGGATGGAAGCCACCTTTGGGGGAATTAAAATATCCTAAGGGGTATCCAATCTCAACTAATCTTCACACAATATTGGTGATAACATCCAACATTGGGGTTGACCCCAACTTAGGAAAATATTGTAATGCCTCTAACCACTTAGGAGACATAAGATGGGGTTCTACTAGCCTAATAAGTTCCCATAGGATAAGGCAAGGAATTTTTTTATAAGGGAACATGATTTGCCTAAGAAAAACATTATAAATGCTTAAGAGGTGAAAAAGGGGACACGTCCTAGGCTAATGAAAATTAACTTTCATTTGATAAAGTGTAAAGTCCCTAAAGTTACCACAAAATAAAAAAGGTAAAATGGTGGAAAAAGTGGTCACTAAATTATAAAAGGGGAAAGTGAGGAGCTTGTCCTCATTTTATCACTTGCATTTTGAGAAAATGAGCTCTTCGAGAGTTTTGGGAGAGAATCTTAGGGTTTCTGCCATTACTAGATTCAGTGTTGAAACTATACTCCCTAGTTGGTTCAAAGAGTGAAATTACTGAAATTTCACCATTGCGCTACCAAGAACAAGAAGATTTTTAGAAGAGAATGGAGGTGCAAGGTTTTATCGGTTGATTTTATCTTCTAATGTTTGATTTTCTTCATATCTACTTGTCGACTAAGACAATGAAGGAGGAAACCTAAATTTGAGGCCTTCCCATGAGAGTCCATTACTACCATATGCCTAGGTTGAGTTTCTTGAAGAAAAAACTTGAGTCCAGAGGTCGAGTTTTAATCCATTATAAAGGTTGAGTTCGTTGGAGGCTCCCATGTCGAGTTCATTGTTGGAAGGGACGAGTTTCCCTTATTTATTTTGTTGAACAAGTTTATTATTTGTGGGGTTGAGTCACTACGTTTTGGGTTGGTCAAGTTCCATCCTCACAAGGGTTGATTTTAACAACTTATAAGGACAAAGTTCTAGTACATATGTGGGACGAGTTCTTAGTAAAAAGGAGGTCACATTCTCTCTCTTTGTTGTCTACCTAAGATACCTTCATTTGTGTTAGATTTGGGTGTATTTGGCCGAGTCAATTCACTGGTAGAGACTGTGTATTTTTATGTTTTGATTGGATGAAGTTTGTTGGTGTGAAGGGGTTGTATTAAGCACAACATTTGAGTACATACCCGAGGCTGATTGGTCATTGAAAGAAGTCGAAGTACTTGATTGATCTTACTCATACTAGTGAAAATCAAAATCAAAAGCTATATATGTGTTGAAGAATCTTTTGATTATGTGTACATCGGGTTCTTATGCCCATTGTATCTATTTCTCATATTTACCAATTTATATAAAAGATTGTTTACTCATAAAAGGATGTTGTATTTTCTGAAGTGTATTTTAGTAAGAAAGGGAAGTTTATGACAGTCATTAATGCTATCATTGTTATTGTTGCTTCTTGAGTCTAATAAAAATGTCAAGTTGAAGTTTTGAAGCCTTCTCATAAGTTTTTATTCCAACATTGTGTGTAAACTTAAATCAAAATTAAATAAATACACCTGCAAATCCCAGAGTGAGCCAGACTAGAGAAACTCATAAATTTTGTGGGTCTTTTCATGATACTCCTGGAACGAAATTTTATAGTGGTATCAAGGAATGTTCTTGGATAGTTGTGAGGTCTAGGGGTAGACTACCAATGATTTCATGACTTCAGAAGATAATCGTTTCCCTATAGAAGGAAATTTCAAGCTAGAGAGCCCACTCCCATTTGGGAAGAGGAGGAATATCCGGAGAAGAGAAGACAGGAAGAAGAAACCCCTAGAAAGGGGAAGGGAGTAGAAAAGAAACTTGAAAAAGAAGAGTTAGACATGGGGGACAATGAGACCCAAGCATTTAACAACTTTCTTAGTGCTTTGAATGACTTGGCTAATGACCAAAAGGAGATGGTGGATTTGATGAGAAAGATAACAAACAAAGGGAATTCCACTGAAAGAACACTAAATGGAGAAGGGTATAATATTTCAGAGGGTAGTCATGCTCATAATACCATGTATATCTACTCATGCTCATACCAGAGCACCCAGACCCAACATGCCTCAGTTCATACATGAGGTAGCAAAGGACCAGATAAAGCAAACAAGTCAGGGAATTCCTTATGCAAATTATTTGGAGAAGTATAGAGCACTGGGACATGAATTCTAAATTGTTATGAATTTCACTAACTTCTTCC
The DNA here is from genome assembly GCA_000404065.3 of Pinus taeda. Taxonomy (NCBI): domain Eukaryota; kingdom Viridiplantae; phylum Streptophyta; class Pinopsida; order Pinales; family Pinaceae; genus Pinus; species Pinus taeda. The sequence goes on along the minus strand of APFE031056555.1, from coordinate 66,862 downwards.
ACCTCCAACTAAAAAGAAATCTTGAGACAATTCACAAGACTTTGAGGCAGATTCACGAGCTGAAAAATACATTGGGAAAGGTGACCATTCATTGCTTTGATGGGCCATCTAAATGCTCGACTTGATCATGGGTATAAATGCTAAATACATATTTCTAGTTGTATCTAATGATGGAGGAAGAGGCTATTAAGTTGGCCATATTACACCTGGATGGTAAATCCCATGAGTGGTGGTATCATGGGTTGGTGGCAATGGGTCACACCAACATCACCTCATACATTGCGTTCACTCAAAGGCTCATAGAGTGATTTCACATAATGGATCTAGATCTTCATTTCAGGGAGCTAGCCTAGCTCAGGCAGACATGCCATTTGGAGGCCTACATTTCATAGTTTCAAAGACTAGTTGTTATGGTCATAGATATCTTAGAGGTTAGGTTGGTGATGCTATTTGTGGAGGGGTTTTCTGAACCTCTACGTGGTTGGGTGAAAGGATTTGAACTCGCCATTCTTCGTGCAACAATTAATAGAGCCAGGTACATGCAGGATGTTGTTCCTAAGGGTAGATTCCCTCTTAAGGCTTCCTTATCCCATAAGATAAAATAAGTCAAACATTTTCAAATGGAGGGCATTGAGAAACCAAATATGGATGAGGAAATCCATAAGGAGTTGAGAAAGAAGAAGCTTTGTTTAAGTTTTCAAGAGCCTTGGACATTAGGGCACATTTGTGTAGGAAAGGATAAGGTGGGAAAGACCCATTACACTGAGATGTATTCAAAGAGTGACAATGATGAGGATGATTAGGAGTTAGCACCAGAGCGAGTATAGGGACAGGGACAACCGATAGTTAGAGGTGAGACTTCACAAGATGGGGGAAAATCCCTTATTATTGCATCCATGTCAAGTTTCCCTAGATAACATACTTTCAGGCTTAGATGAGTTGTGGAGGGATACAAGGTGATGGTCTTGATTGATGGTGGGGATTCCCACAATTTCATAAATGCAACCTTGGTTGATCGGAAGGGGATCCTGACAGAGGAGTTTGATGGATTTGCAGTGGCCATATTAGGTGGCCATTAAATGAATTGTGCTAGATATATCCCCAAGTTGAAGCTAGCAATGGGTGATTACATAGTGACAGATTATTTCTTTTTAGTGGACATGTTGGATACCAATGTGTTGCTAAGAGTTCAAAGGATCTATTATATTGGGAAGTATACTATTGATCAACAAAACATGGAGATGGAGTTTACATATCCAACGGATGATAGGAAGGTTGTTTTGAGGGCCATGCATTAGTACCCATCAAAGATAGTATCATCTAACAACATGGAACCATTGTTATGATGAGGTAGCATTGAGTAGGTAATTGAGTGCTTCATTAGAGACAACAAATAGTTGGATCAACTATGACACCATCCAGATGACATTCAAGCATTGCTCTTCAAACAACAATTTTTTTTTTCTAACATTCCTTCAAGTAGACCACTAAATAGGGGTTTTGAGCATGTTATAAAATTGGAGGAGGGTGTGCAGGTGGTCATTACCAATCTATATTGAGATTCCAAGGTATACAAAGATGATATTGAAAATACCATTAAGGAGGTGTTGATATTGGGTCATATTCAACCTAACACTAGTCCTTTCACTTATTCGATAGTGATGGATAAGAAGAAGGATGATACCTTGTGGATGGGCATTGACTACCAAGCTCTTAATAAGATAGAAATCAAGAACCAGTATCATATCCCCAAGATAGACGAGTTGATGGATGAGATGAGGGGAACTGACTATTTTTTGAAGATTAATCTTCATTCATGTTACCATTAGATTCATGTTTGGGAATAGGACATCCCGAAGATAGATTTCCAGTGCCACTATGGGCACTACGATTTCCTAGTTATGCCATTAGGGCTAACCAATGCCCCCATAATATTTCAGTCATGCATGAACAATGTGTTCAACAAATAATTGTGGAAGTACTTGCTCGTTTTCTTTGATGATATACTTGTCTACAACAAGACTTCGAAGGACCATCTGGTGCACTTGGATGAGGTATTGGGAATTCTAGAAGAGAAAGAACTATATGCAAAGGAGTCCAAGAGTGAGTTCGGTATGACATAGATTCTCTACTTAGGGCATGTGATTAGGAATGATGGGGTTTGGGTCCATCAGGAAAATATCCAGACAATCATCGAATATCCTACGTCAAAAAATATAACTAAATTGAAAAACTTCCTTAGTCTCTGGATATACTATATGAAGTTTGTTAAGGGGTTCTCGTAGTTGACAATTTCTCTTACATACCTCACCAAAAAGGGGGCTTTCAGTTGGACCAATAAAGCATAAGAAATATTTGAGAAGATGGAGCAGGTTATTAGTTCGTTCCTTGTGCTTGCACTACTAGATTTCACCCAGTCCTTCGTGCTGGAATGTGATGCTTCGAGGACTGAAATATGAGTAGTTTTCATGCAGGATCATCACTTTATAGCATTTGGGAGTCACAAAATCAAATATTATGAGCGACATTACTCAATTTATGAAAAGGAAATGTTGGCCATCATGCATGATTGGCCAAGTTCCGACAATACCTTGTGGTGAACAGGTTCAAAGTAAAAACAACTCATAACAACCTGAGATTACTCATGGAGAAAAAGGAGTTGAGTGATATACAACAAAAGTGGATTAACAAATTATAAGCCTATGACTTTGAGGTCGAATATGTAAAATGGAAATACAATGTAGTAATAATCACCCTCTCGAGGATGCCATCTACTCTCTCACTCTTGAAGATAACAGATGGCCGGAAGTCGCTGCTACTTGTAGAATACTCCAAAACCAAATTTTCCTGAGAGATTCTAGAAGGGTTGATACAAGATGGTAGATACTAGTTCATGGATGACATCATCTACTATAAAGACCATATCTATCTGGTACAAAAATCAGAGCTAAAAGAGAAAATTATGCACGCAACTCCTAACTCGCTTTTGCAAAACACCTGGGGTATTTGAAAACCCACATGAAAATCAAGGAGAGGTTCACTTGAAAATTTCTCAAGATGGATGTGTTGAGGTTTTTGAAAGAATGAAACATTTTCCAATAGAATAAAGTTGAACATACTCATCTAGTGGGGTTGCTACACCAACTTCTTATCCTTGAGTAGAAGTGGGAGAGAATTTCCATGGACTTTATAATTAGGATACCTCTGGTACAAGGTAAATATTGCATATATGCAGTGGTGGAAAGGCTTACAAAGTTTTCACACTTCTTTTCCATACCATCTAAATATTCAACTTCACAAGTGGTCGAGTTGTTTCTCAAGGAGGTCTTCCAGTTGCATGGGTTACCAAAGACCATAGTGAGTGACAGGGACAATAGATTTATGGGTGACTTATGGAAACAATTATTCAGACATGTGGATACTGAGCTAACACCAAGCACTAGTTATCACCCATTGACTAATGGCCAAACTGAGATAGTCAACAAGTGGATGGAGGGCTATCTTTGAAATTATGTGGTTGCATCTGAGGGAACACTATTGCAACACAACTTTCCACATGTCTATTGGTATGATTCCCTTTAAAGAAATATATGGATATTATGATCGAACATTTGCAGATAGAATGTTTGGGGATAGTTGTGCCCCTTTGGCTAAATATTAGATTCAGGAGAGCCAAGTTATATATCATATGAGTCCTCGAGGAAAAATTTCAGATGTATCATAAAAAGAAAAAGGTATATGTAGATAGGCATAGTTTTGAGTGTAGTTTTAAAGTGGGATACATGGTATATCTTCCTCTTCAACTCCACAAGCAATCATCACTCAAAACAAAGGGGATTGAAAAATTGAAACTAGGTTCCATGGACCATACATAATCATTAGGTGAGTTGGAGTAGTGGCCTATGAACTTGAGCTTCCTGAAGGATGTAAAATTCATATTCTATTCCATGTGTCATGCCTTAATAAGGCCTTAGGGAAGCATGTAGTCACCTCCACTGAGCTCCTTTCATTAGGCGATGAAGGAGATTTAATCCTAGTTCCTGAGGAGATTCTGGAGATAAGGGACAAAAGTTGAGGAACAAAACTATGAAGGAGTACCTAGTGAAGTGGAAATGTTTTCATATTTAGGATGCTACTTGGGAAGGTGAAAAGGTGCTCAAACACCCAAAACTAAAGTTACTTGAGGGCAAGAAATCTTTGGCGGAGAGGACTATAATGTCCCCAATCACTAGAGACATAAGACAAGGTTCTGCCAACATAATAAGTTCATGTAGGCTAAGGCAGGGAATTTTTTAATAAGGGAAGATGATTTTCTTAGGAAAACATTATAAATGCTTAAGGGGTGAAAAGGGGGACACATCCAAGGTTAATGAAAAGTCAATTTCACTTTATAAATTGAAAATTCCCTAAAGTGACTTTTTAAAATAAAAAAGGTAAAATGGAGGCAAAAGTGGCCACTAAATTATAAAATGGGAAAAGTGAGGAGTTTCTCCTCATTCTATGACTTGCATTTTGAGAAAAGGATCTCTTAGAGAGTTTTTAGATATGAGCTTAGTGTTTGAGAAAACCTAGCTGCCATTTCTAGCTTCGGTGTTGAAACTATACACCTTAGTTGGTTTAGAGAGTGAAATCACTCAGATTTCATCATTTAGCTACCAAGAAGAAGAATATTTCGAGAAATAATGGAGGTACAAAGTTTTATCAATTGATTTTATCTTCTAATGTTTGGTTTTCTACATATCTACTTGCAATCTAACACAATGAAGGAGAAAAGCTAAATATGAGACCGTCCCTTGAGAGTATAACACTGCCATATACCCAGGTTGAGTTTCTTGAAGAACAAGCTTGAGTCTAGAGGTCGAGTTTTAGTCTAGTATTGAGGTTGAGTTTGTTGGAGGATCCTAGGTCAAGTTCACTCTTGAAAGGGATGAGTCTCCCTTATTTCTTCTGTTGAATGAGTTTATTATTTATGGGGTTGAGACACTAAGGTTTGGGTTGGTCAAATTCCATCCTCACAAGGTCCAAGTTTAAAATCTTATAAGGACAGAGTTACAATACATATGTGGGAAAATTTCTCAGTGTAAAAGTAGGCCACATTCTCTCTCTATGTTGTCTACATAAGATAGCTTCATTTGTGGTGGATTTGGGTCCATTTCGCTGAGTAGATTATTCCAATGTTCTGATTGGTTGAAGTTCGCTGGTGTGAAGGGGTCATTTTAAGAACAAATTTTTAGTACATACCTAAGGCCAATTAGTCATTGAAATAAGTTGAAGTGCTTGGTTGTAGCTTACTCATGCCACTAAAAGTCAAATGTTGAATTTGTTTGTGCATTGAAGTCTCTTTTTATAGTGTGTTGGCTTGTTATTAGAATGCTTGATATACCATGTTAATGCGTGATCCTCCAGTGCACTCATCATCATATCCTTTTAATATTATCATCCACAATGTCCTGTGCTTTCCATACTTCTCTTACCACAAACCAGAATTGGTCCGGATCTTCATTTCCCACCCCTATGAATACCGATAGTTTGATTGCACTCGCCATACTAAATTGTGGTGGTGGCGGAGGTGGGGTGGGTGGAGATGGAGGTGAGGAGGGTGAGATGAGTGGTGGGGTGAGTGGAGGTGGTAGACGCAGAATACACTGCCTTATCAGACTGATCGTGCTTCTCGAAGAAACTTTCAGGAGCTCTTACTTGCTTTCCACGAGGGTGAAATTAAGGGACTGTTTTCCAGCTCTTCACTACTTCCGCTTCTGTAGATCTTCCCGCTTTGTGTAGTTCCAAACATTAATTTATTCACATAACCCGCTTTTCACACAATAGCATCTTAATCCAAGTGTTCAAAGATTTAATATACTTACCTCGTGCTCCCTTGAGAAAATGTCATTCCACCTCGCTGTAGCTGATGGCCGTGTCAACCGCAAACTCAATGATAAATCCTCTTATTATTCTGTCAAGCCAATGGTCCATAGCTCACGCTATCTTATCTCCTGATGCATCTAGTCTGCGCACTAATTCCAGAGTCCACAATATTGGTTTTTCGAGCCTACACCTTCCCTCACTACTTGCTAACTTCGCAATCCACTCATACAGCTTAGAAGGAAAGGATGCAAAGAAAATTTTGTGGATTTCTGTATACAAGTAGTGCTCCAACCATTGTTCCTTAGATACTCACAAATTTCTGTTTTCCTGTGCCATGAACTTGTGAATCTTCTTGTCCAACCACTCTTCAATTTCTTTCTTCGTTGGATTCCGGTGGCACGACATCAAACATCCTTTATGCAGATACCGGTCTCGACAACAGAACCATTTGTTGGCTTGTATGGGCCTGACCCAGGTTCAGAGGTGATTTAACCAAGCAAATCCAGGTACTACTAGCCCTTTCAGCAATAGTCCGCAGAGCGTGGACTGAGGTCTCACCCGAAGTAGTATGGGAGGGTGCTAGAACCAGGTTTCTGCACCTTGGGGATGTCTGATGGGCTTCTGGGGGTCCGCGGTTTGACCCTGCGTACACGTCACTATGCACACTTTCTATCCCTACGTAACCTGGGGTGCTGCCTTCGCGCAACCCTACTCGGGGCACAACCCGTAATATCCAAGTCCCTTGCTATTTAATTTGTTATTATCTGGTTACTTAACTTGTTTATGTAAGACTAAGGATTATCACAACATATTCAACAATCATATCTGTGCGTGCGATAAATAAAACAATATAAACGTAAAGAAGGTAATGCACAATAGATACGCAGTAATAGGAATCAACTTCTCTTTATTAATCTTCAATCCTGATTACAGACTCGACATCGCCCTGCGCACTCAGCTACAGGGGTCCGTGCACTTAGCTGCAAACTCTACTAGGCCTCTGTGCACTCAGCTGCAGAGCCTCTTCCTATTACTACGACCCAATACACTTAGACTTCTACTCTAAGCTCGAACCATTCGTATTCTTTTCTTTTCCTCCTTCATTCTCTTTACAGCTTAGAGCCTCGCTCTATTTATACTCTCATGGTCCGCAGACCATGGGTAGGCCGACATGACTTTACATTACATTACAATACTTTAGGGTGGACAACCCTATGACTTAACCTATACTTCACGCTCTGTGCCCGCAAATTGTAGAGTCTTACCAAACCCTTTGACTACAACTTGGGTTTTGAGCCCCAAAACATGCTTTGGGGGGATTCCATGCCCAACACGATGCATATGTTATATACCTAGGGGGGATAATATGGGGTACCAAGGGAGGTACCCATAGTAATAATGTAATAATGGGATGGGCCATAGTAATAAATAAGGTGGTTAACCCATATCATGTAAGGGACCACAAGTAGTTAGTAATAATGTAATGGGCCCATGGTATTAGTCGATGGTATGAGGGGACCATGGTAATGATCCATGGTATTGTATGTATGAGGCCTATATAGAGGCTA
>APFE031056555.1:42056-56911 GCA_000404065.3 Pinus taeda | reverse complement strand
CTTCTTCCTTAAGGAGTGAATGTATGGTGTTGCCCTACCTTAAGGGTTTGATCAATAAAGAATCATTTCATATTATTTCTGGGTTTATTTGCATTGTCTTATATTTTCATATAATTCCGGGTTAGATCTACAACAACATACATCAAGTTCTTATGCCCAATATATCTATTTCTCATATTTACCAATTTATAGAAATGAGTGTTTACTCACAAAAGGTTGTTGTATTTTTGAAATGTATTTCAGTGAGAAAAGGGTGGTTTATGGCAGTAATTAATGTTATCAGTACTATTTGGTGTTTCTTGTGTTTAATATAAATGTCAAGTTGAAGTTCTAAAGCCTTCTCATAAGTTGTTATTCTAGCATAATGTGTAAACTTGAATCAAAGTTAAATAAATACACCTACAACACTTTGCATGTAAAAATCCCATAGTGAGCTAGACTAGAGAAACTCAGAAATTTTGTGGGTCTTTTCATGATATTCCAAGAATAGAATTTTACAAGTAAATTGTGGCAATAATGGTGAATAAAATGAGACACTACAACATTGCAAAAATTAACAGATTAAATACATTAAAAAATGAACGCATTTAATATATCAAATTTTCTTAAGTGATATTTTAACACTTGCGCACATGCATATAAATTTATTAAAACATATCAAATTGTATTGGTTCTACCTTTGATCATTCACATCAGTAATTAAAATTTCATTCAGCTATTACTAGAGCCACACATACATTGTTCCCTTATAATTATCAAAATATATCAAGCTCTTGTCATTGGACCTACATGTACATTGTATCCTTGAAACTACTAAGTGAATACATAGTTAAAATATGAAATGGTTAAAGACCAAATAGATTAGAGAAAGGAAGATCTAAGAGGAAGTTATGTAGCTTCTAGATTCAAATAATATACACATGCGAAAATATTCAGGAGACATATCGCTACAAACATGCCAAGGCATTATAATCAACTAACTAGGGTATTATAATTTTGGTGCTAATAAGGGCTTTATTTATTGGCCTTGTTTAATAGCATGCATTGTGTCCAATGCAATTCCTGTATATCTAGAGGTGGTAGCTCCCACATTTCCATTGTTGTTTTTATTTTATAGTAATAATGTGCCAAAATCCAATCTATTACAAGGTTTTGTTCCCTACATAGAACCAACTACGGGCATGTTAGAGTCATAGGGTTGTCTGCCTAGTTTTGTAATGTAATGTCGGCCTACCCATGGTCCGTGGACCATGGGATTGTATAAATAGAGCGAGGCTCTAAGTGTAAAAGGAGAACAGGTCTAAGTGATTAAGTCACAAGTGCAAAGTGTGTCTTGGGTCATAGAGTAGGAGAAGGTTCTGTAGCTGAGTGCGCAGAGGTCTAGTAGTCCGCAGCTTAGTGCGCGGACCCCTGCAGCTGAGTGCGCAAGGCGAAGTCAAGTCTGTAGCCGAGATAGATAATAATAAAGAGAAGTTTTATCTAAATTCCATGTATCTATTCTTGGGTTATTACCTGTTTGATATAAATTACAATTATACTATTTATTTACTCTAAGCACTTGTATGAATGATTTATATTGCTAAGTATAACTTAACACATACAAGTAGGCTAAGTTAATCAACTAACAATGGAATGCTAGTAAGGACTTGGGTAATAATAGAATTCAGCCCCCGAGTAGGGCTGCGCGAAGGCAACATCTCAGGTTGCGAGGTTCGGGTAAGTGCACGTAGCGACGTGCACGTAGGGTCAAACCACAAACTACTTGAATTCATCAAACATCTCCAGGGTGGGGAAACCTGGTTCTAGCACCCTCCCATACTACTTCGGGTGAGACCTCAGTCTGCAGTTTGCGGACTATTTTCGAAAGGGCCAATAATACCCAGATTTGTTTGGCTAAATCACTTCTGAACCTGGGTCAGGCTCCAACAAGCCAACAAATGGTTCCGTTTCTGGGACCGCGATCTGCATAAGAGATGTTTAATGTTGTGTCACTGGAATCTGACAAAGAAAGAAATTGAAGAGTGGCTGGACAAAAATATTCACGAGTTCGCGGTGCAAGAAAACAGGAATCCGTGAGTATGGAAGGAATAATGGTTAGAGCGCTACTTATATACGGAAATCCATGAAATTTCTTTTCATCCTTCCCCTTTGAGTTGTACGATTGGATCGCGAAGCTAACAGACAGTCAAGGAAGGTGTAGGCTTGACAAACCGATTGTGTGGACTCCAAAGTTGGTGTGCAAAATAGAAGCATTGGAAGATAAGATTGTGTGTGCTGTGGACCATTGGCTCGATCGAATTATAGGAGGGTTTATCACCGAATTCGCGGTAGACATGTCAGTCAACTACAGCGAGGTGGAACGACGCTTCCTCAAAGGATCACAAGGTAAGTACATTAAATCTTTGAACACTTGGATTAAAATGCTACTATGTGAAAAGCGGGTTATGCGAATAAATTGATGTTTGGGGCTACACGAATTGGGAGGATCTACAGAAATAGAAGTAGCGAAGAATTAGAGACTAGTCCCTTGATTTTGCCTCAGTGAGAAAGCAAGGAAGAACTCGCGAAAGTTTCACCAAGAAGTGTGATCAATTTGATAAGGTAGCAAGTTCCACGCATACCACCTCCACCTACACCACCACCAATTTCACCATCTTCACCCCCATCCCCACCCACACCACCTCTGCCACCATCACAGTTCAATATGGCGAGTGCAATAAAGTTGTCGGTGTTCAAAGCAGTAGGGAACAAAGACCCAGACCAAATTTGGTTCGTGGTAAAGGATGTATGGGAAGCACAAGGAGTGGTGGATGAAAACATAAATAAGGCAACGTTGGTAAGCACGTTGTAGGATCACACACTGACATGGTACATTAAGCACTCCAATGACAATCTGAACGCAGGGATTGAGGATATCCAAGTTGCACTAAATAGGGAATTTAGCAAGCCAAAATCAGAGACATAGTCGATTATTGGGTTTAAGGAAATCGTGATGCTTCTAGGTGAGACCCCTTGGGAGCTGGATCAAAGACTGAAGGGTATGATTCACAAAGCCAACATGACCTTGATAGATGGGCAACACTGTGCATGGTTTGTAGCGTCACTAATGCCACATCTAAGGACAACACTGTCATAGTAGAAGTTATCCACCTAGTCCGAAGGTTTGGAGATTGCAATGAGACTGCATGAGACCCCAATACAAGATCTTAGTCTGGGAGTCCAATAAATCCACGCGCAGTTGAAAAACCTGTTTCTAGAGATGCAAAGTTTGAAATAAGATAGGATAACTCGACCAGAAGTGCGTGAGGAGGTATGGTGCATAAAGTGCAAAGTCTAGGGACATGAAAAGGACCATTTTCCAATTTTCGCGAAGTACTTGGTGGGAGGAGGACCAATGCCATTGAGACCAGAGGTACAAGTAGGACCGAGCATGAAACCTACATTATGGTGTGCGATTTGTCAGATAGGAGGAAAGCATGCTACAAATAACTGCCACCTATTACAGAAGTATATGCAGACATCCGAGCAGTTATTCTGTAATTTCTGCAAATCAATAGGCCATGATGAGCACACATGTAGAAGTTATGAACTAATGATGGATCGGACCCCTACCTACAGAGTTTAGAACGAAACATGAGCCCTCGATCAAAATGCAGGGATGGCACACCCTGGATTTCAGGGGCACGGATGAGGTCGAGGTGGAATGGGACCAAGAAGCTGATTTGTTAAAATTGCGGAGGGACAAGGCATTATGCCCACAATTGTACAAATCTGATGAGACCATCATGTTTATATTGTACCCAGTTTGATCATGAGACGGAGGACTGCCCCACACTGATAGTGAGGTTGTGCAATAAAGGAACACTCCAGCCTCCCCCGACTCAGAACCTGCAAATGATGAGATCTGAGCCGCGCAAAGAGGACCAGAACGTAAACATCATGCTATGAAGTGGTATCACGACAGGAGAGGATAAGGGCAAGCAACCTGAAGAAAGTGCCTAGGTTCGCAAGGCTCCAACAAAGGAACTAGAGTTCGATTTGGAGCGTGCGAAGGAGACATTCATGGAAGCTAAGAAGAGCTTCATGGAGGCCTCCACTTTAGGTAGTAAACACAAACTAGAACCAGAGATGGACCCATCAATGCTTACTACCTTTCTGGATACATGCATGAAGCTACTGCGCAATAGCAAGGCTATGAAGGGACTGCAATAACTCATCACTAGGTGCATTGGGTCAAGAGAACCGCACGTAGTCTGGAAGCTCAGGAAGCACATAATGCGAATAGGAAGGGAGATGAGATTGACTTCGCAAATCAGGGAATGTGAAATGGATCAAGTGATTCTGGGTTTAGGATTGGACGCGAACGTACTGCCAAAGTAGACATGGGAGGGCATGGGAAGGCCTGCATTGCAATGGTCTCCTATTCAATTGAGAATGGCGAACCATCAAAAGATCATATCGATGGGAAGATTGCAGGGAATAATGGTAGATATTGAAGGTGCGAGCGCGCTTGCAGATTTCGAAGTGATAGAGATTGTTGATGAAAACAATCCCTATCCCGCGTTACTAGGATTAGATTGGGCTATTGATATGAATAGAGTGATAAATCTAAAGAAGCGCAAAATGCTTTCTGAGAAAAATCACTGCGCATAGTGGTACCTTTAGACCTTGTGGAAGGATTGCGCTACACAGGGCCCATACACAATGAGAAGAGCGACGATGATCTAGACTGTATCTACAAGATAACCGTATGGGAACAAGACTGGGTGAATCCAACAGCGGATGGCAGGATTTCGTGGGAGCGCGAAAGCTCCTGCACATCAGATTCAGACGAGGAAATAGAACGATGGTAGAACTGGTTACACAAGGTAACCACGCTCAATTGCAACATGATGGTAAGATCACTACGCTACTTGACCACAGAGGTAAGGAATATGACTATGTGTGATGGGTTGATAGTGTTGGATGAATTCCTGAACAAATTTGAAAGTGAGGTGCCAAAACAATAGCAGTTCAATGCTCTAAAATGGGCATTGCGCGCTACGCCTACAAGGTGGTGGGGTACGCACTAGCAGAATTTTAAGGACTAGCGGGGATGCAAAAGGATGATGTGCCTACGATTTGGGAAACTGCAGATGCAACTAATATACAAGTATGATGGACAGGATGATCCACGTGCACACTTCGCGAAATGGACTAAGGTCTACAGGGAAGAGACACAACCTGAATGGGTGCATTTGTTATGTCATACCCTGGATGTCATACCCATGAATTGGTATACTGAGATGGAGCTTCGCCATGGCACGAGTGAATGGGATATCTTGCGTGAAGGATTCCTATTAACCTTCATATTTGAATATTGTTGGTGGGATACTGTTGATGATGCGCTACAAGCAGTAAAAGAAGTTATCTTCAAAATACCCCAAGAGCCAATGGAAGTGCTTCAATCGGAATGGGTGACCCAGCTGAGCTACGTGCTAGAGTGTTACAATGTAAATATTAATGAGGATGATGAGGATCCATGAAATATTAACATTCCAGAAACTAAAGGTTGTCGCAAGGTTCAAGGACCATTGACTGAGGATCCTGACATCACCGCACCACTAAAAATGAAGCAGGTAAACATTGGGATGGAGGCGGAACCAAAGTATGCAACGCTCGGTGAATATTGGGATGATGCCACGGTGGATAAGGTTGCTGAGTTACTCTGCGAGTACCAAGACTTATTCCCGACCAAAATTACGGATTTAAAAGGGATCATTGGCGACTTAGGGATGATGAAGATCACCCTAAAACCTGACATGAAGCCAATCAAGCAGAGGCCTTACCGCTTGAATCCGAAGTATAATGAAAAGGTCCACATAGAATTAGACAAAATTATCGCAGCTGGAATTATTGAGCCGGTGGAAGAATCTGACTAGGTGAGCCCTATGGTAGTATAGGAGAAAAAGCAGAAGGGTGAAATAAGAATATGTGTGGACCTCAGGAAGCTAAATGACGCCTATGTACACAACTCATTCTCAACACCATTCACAGATGAAGTATTGGAAAATTTTGGCAGACAAGAAGCATATTCATTCACAGATGGGCTCTCAGGGTACCACCAGATCAAAATCATACTGGAAGACAGGAGCAAGACAACCTTCACATCTGAATGGGGCTTCTTTCAGTACACTGTTATGCCGTTTGGGTTGAAGAACGTGCCAACCATCTTTTCGCACATCATTGTTTCCTCATTCAAAGAATACATCCATAGATTCCTGGAGGTCTATCTCGATGACTGGATTGTCTTCGGATTGGTTAAGCACCACGTAGCAAGCTTATGTTTGATGCTGGATACTTGCTGATGACACCAGATTGAGCTGAACCTTAAGAAGTGCACGTTCCTTGTTCCCTTTGGGAACCTATTGGGACATGTGGTCTGCAAACAGGGGCTGATGGTGGACCCCGCGAAGATTGCTGTGATTCTAAATTTGGAAGCACCGCGAAGTGTTAAACAGCTACATGCTACCTTGGGACACACAGGGTACTACAGGAAGTTCATCAAAATCTATGCCCAAATCACTGCGTCGATGGAGAAACTATTGAAAAAGGATGTCACATTTTGCTGGAATGATGATTACATGAAGAACCTGGATGTCCTAAAGGGGAAATTGGCCTCTGCTCCAATCTTGGTCTTCCCAAAATGGGATATGGAGTTTCATGTCCATGTTGATGCATCATGTATCATGCTAGGAGCAGTTCTCACACAAGAGGGTGGAGAAGGATTGGATCATCCTATCACATTTGCAAGTCATAGATTATCCAAAGCCGAGAAGAACTATTCCACAATCGAGCACAAGGGGTTGGCGATGGTGTACGCACTCCAGAAATACCGACACTATTTGCTAGGAGGACATTTCAAGATGTATACTGACCATTCTACGCTAAAGTACTTAGTCAATAAGCCTGTGTTGGGTGGGCACATATGTAGGTGGCTCTTATTGTTCCAAGAATATGACTTTGAGTTCGTGGTCAAACCTGGAACCCTGTACGTAGGACGGATCACTTGTCGAGTATTGAGATGAGCGAGGAACCTACTAGTTTGGAGGAAGGATTACGTGATGCACAACTCTTTTTGGTGCACGTTGTGGATGGGCACTTCAAAGATATAAACCACTTTCTAACAACAGGGACTTCACTGAAGGAATACTCTGTCTAACAAAAGAAGGAATTGGTGTTGCGCACGATGGATTTTTCTATCATCGCAGGGAACCTATACAAAATGGGAAATGATGAGATATTGCAAAGATACGTACCTAAATGTGAACAAAGTCAAATCCTTGCAGAAGCACATGGGGGTGCTGTAGGAGGACACTGTGCAGGATGCACGACCGCACAAAAGATTCTTCGCATAGGGTTATGGTGGCCAACCCTTCACCAGGGTTCAAAAGTACACTATAAGGCCTGTGATATATGTTAAAAGACTGGAAAACCATCGTGGAGGGATGAGATGCCCTTGAATCCACAAATGACACTACAACCGTTCGAGAAATGGGCAATTGACTTCATGGGATCTATCAAACCTCAGGGAAAAATGGGCGTGTGCTACATCATCACCACGATGGAGTATCTAACATGATGGGCGAAAGCACAGCCGCTCAAAGACTGCACGGCCACTACGGCTGCGAAGTTTTTGTTTGAAAACATGTTGACCCAATTTGGCTATCCGAAAATCTTAATGAGTGATCATGGGAACACATTTCCTGAATGAAACCATTAGCGCACTCATAGAAGAGTTCCAGGTGTATCATTAGAAAAGTACAAAGTATCACCCACAAGCCAATGGGACTGTAGAAGCATTCAACAATATACTAGAGATTGCGCTAACCAAAGTGTGCAATGCGCATCGAAGCGATTGGGACCTACGCGTACTTGAATTTCTATGGGCTTATAGGACAACGTGCAAGAAACTGACAGGACAAATACCTTTCCAGTTAGTTTATGGCATGGACGCTGTCATGCCAATGGAATAAATTGTACCTAATCTGCGCATAGCAGCGCTCATAGGGATGATGGACCGCGAAGCTCTGGAGGAAAGACTCGTGCAATTGGAAGAACTTGAGGAGGAACAGTTCTTGGCTGGATTTCATTAGCAAGTACAAAAGCAGCGTGAAAAGACTTGCCACGACTGCCATATCACATTGTACACCTTCAAGGTAAATGACTTAGTGTTGCTGTACGACAGTAAGTTTGAAATTTTTTTGGGAAAATTCAAAATGCATTAGTTGGGACCACATGTGGTTAAGGAGGTCATAGATGGAGGCATGGTCCAGCTAGTTAAACTAAATGGAGAACCCTTCCTAGGAAAAGTGAATAGAAGCCACTTGAAGCCCTACACAGGTGGGCCGACTATCTGACTAGCCGACCGAAGCACAGTCTTCGTGCTCCGAGGAGCTAGACAAAGGCGCAGGACTATAAACATATGCAATAGATACCAATACAAATATATGGAAACAATTCAGACACAGAGGTCTCAAAACAATGGATGCAGCAAATACAACAAGCAACAACTTAGTGTGTTGCAGACCTCAGTACAGTTCGAGAACAGTTGGAGGGACTCTGCGCCAAGATTGTCGCACTGATCGAGTGACTCGATGGCGAGTCACGATGTTTGTGTTGGGGGCCTGTTGGGAATGGAATTCCCATAAAGGCATGTTTTGGGGCTCAAAGCCCGAGTTTTGACCAAATGATGTTGTAAAGCCCCGTGAATTACGGGCACGGAAGTATGTTAGAGTCATAGGGTTGTCTGCCCTAGTTTTGTAATGTAATGTCGCCCTACCCATGGTCCGTGGACCATGAGATTGTATAAATAGAGCGAGGCTCTAAGTGTAAAAGGAGAACAAGTCTAAGTGATTAAGTTGCAAGTGCAAAGTGTGTCTTGGGTCATAGAGTAGGAGAAGGCTCTGCAGGTGAGTGCGCAGAGGCCTAGTAGTCCGCAGCTGAGTGTGCAGACCCTTGCAGCTGAGTGCGCAGGGCGAAGTTGAGTTTTTAACCGAGAAAGATAATAATAAAGAGAAGTTTTATCTTAATTCCGTGTATCTGTTCTTGGGTTATTACTTGTTTGATATAAATTGCAATTATATTGTTTATTTACTGCGCACACTTGTATGAATGATTTATATTGCTGAGTATAAATTAACTCATACAGATAGGCTAAGTTAATCAACTAACAATGGAATACTAGTAAGGACTTGGGTAATAACAATGTTTGGCCCCCAAGTAGGGTTGCGCGAAGGCAACATCTCAAGTTGCAAGGGTCGGGTAAGTGCGCGTAGCGACGTGCATGCAGGGTCGAACCACAGACTACTTGAACTCATCAGGCATCTCAAGGGTGCATAAATTTGGTTCTAGAACCCTCCTATACTACTTCGGGTGAGACCTCAGTCTGTGCTCTGTGGACTGTTTCCAAAAGGGTCAGTAGTACTAGAATTTCTTTGGCTAAATCACTTCTGAACCTGGGTCAGGCCCCAACAAGCGAACACCCATTACTGGAGTTAGTTGCTTTAGTGGATGTCTCCACACTTCCTCCTCTCTGCCTCTCCATTTATAGCTGCTCCAGAACTTCCTGAGGCTCCTTATGAGCTTGCATGTTGACAGGTTTAACATGCTCCCTTTCAACCACCATATCTCTAGTATTTTCCTTGCTCCTCAAGGTTGTGCATGCATCTTATACCTTAAGTGCATACATATTATTGAATCTAACCTTGATCTACTTCACCTATCCCATGGCTATGTGTCTCATGAATGCCTTTCCTTTGCTGAAGATCACATCATAACCATGGTCTTCCAAAATTACATAGAGATTATATTTTTCTTTAGGCCTAGAATGAACATGACATCCTTGAGTCTAAGAGGGGATCTCGACTCCCTCTAAAAGGTGACTCTACCAATCTCGGTCGCGTTGTAAATTTCGTCATCTCCAAATTCAATATTCATTTAGATATCTTTCTCTTGCATGTCACTGAAAAACTATCTACACCTAGTCATGTGGAACTGTTGGGTTGTGTTATATTCTTTCCACAACTAGCCCACGTAGTTAACCAGGGGGTTAGAGGGGGGGGAAGCCCCCCCTTCGTCGCATTGATTGTGTAGCGGGGGGGTCATAGGGGGTTTTAGGGGTGCAAGTAACCCCACTTTATCCCAGGAAAATTTTGGTTTTGGAACCTATATTAGGTTGGGCGGACCCACCTATGGTTTTGTGCATGATTTTCACACATGTTTTTTGGACGCAATGGTTTTCGGTCCATGGTATTGGATGCTTTGGCATGTATAAATATGTATTATACCATTGAAAGGAACATAATGAAAAATCAAGCTGGTAGTCCCAGTTTTGGGATCCAGGGGAAAATCTTTTGTATATAGTGTTTATGTGTTATGCTCTCGCATTTTATTTTCTGTGTTTTAGAAATTTGTATGCAGGTAATTTCTGTACAGGGTTAAAACCTACATTTGGTATCAGAGTTGTTTTGGCTTCAAGGGGACACCTTTGTTGCTGAGGGGTTTCGCTCGGGCCTGTGGTACACCATGTTCACTGGGAGATCTGCGAGATCGATTCTGGTGGTGAAAGAAGATGGCGAGCAGTGGAAAGATAGAGATCGATAAATTTAATGGTCAGAGTTTTGAGTTTTGGAAACTCAACATGGAGGATCTGTTGGTGGATAAAGATCAGTGGATCATGGTAGATCCAAGTACTAAACCAACGAGAGTGTCTGATGAATAATGGAAGAAGTTGGATCGGAAGGCAAAGAGCACAATACGATTGTGTGTCTCAGAACCAGTATTGTTGAATGTATCAAGGGAAGTTACGGCGAAGGCTTTGTGGGACAAGTTAGGGACTTTGTACCAATCTAAGTCTCTAGTGAATAAACTGTTCCTGCGGAAAAAGCTGTATAACCTGAGGATGAAAGATGGAGACTCGGTGACAGAGCATATGAACACATTTAATACTGTGGTAAGTAAGTTAGCATCTATTGATATTAAAATTTCAAATGAAGATAAGTGCATCAGTTTGTTGTGTTCTCTACCAGATTTGTGGGATAGTCTGGTTATTGCAATAGGTAGCAATGCAACTACCTTACAGTTTGATGAAATAGTCTCATCCTTACTGACGGAGGAGATGAGATTGAAAAATATGGAGAGCCAACATGGTGATGCCTTGTTGATAAGAGGACAGTCCTAGAACAAAAACAAAAATAAGTCATCGAGTGGGAGATCTAAATCTCTAGGAAAACCTATAAAGGTGGTGTGTTGGAAATGCAGAAATAAAGGGCACTACAAAAGGGACTGTAAATCTAAAGCTCCTGATAAAGGAAAGGGATATAACGATGCTCCTTCTACAGAGGCGAAAACCACCTCAGATAAATGTGGGGATGTGTACTTGGCTTCTTCAAGTACACATGTAGATCATGAGGCATGGTTGATTGACTCAGGTGCATCCTTTCACTTCACTCCCCATAGAGAGTGGTCCTGTGAGTATGAGAAATATGATGGTGATGATGTCTTCTTAGGGGAAGATAGGAAGGCTAGAATCATTGGTCACACAAAAGTAAAGTTGAATTTGTAAGGTGGAAGGGTTAGAACACTTCCGGGTGTTCTGCATATTCCTGCATTGGCCAGAAATCTGATTTCTGTAAGCAAGTTGGATGATGCAGTGTGTAAAATAGTGTTCGAGAAGGATACCTGCAAGATGGTTTGGGGAGCACTGGTATTGATGTGGGGAGTTTAGATTGGAACTCTGTACATGCTGCACAGGTAGCATGGTTTTTGATGGGTGCAACAGTTCTATGGTTCCTGAAAGTGGAGCAGAAAATCTAGTGGTCTCTGGAGAGAAGACCATGCTGTGGCATCAAAGGCTTGGACATATTGGAGAGAAGGGCCTTCGAATACTTCATGGTAAAGGTATGGTATAAGGTATGATTAATAGCTCTTTTGATTTTGATTTATGTGAAAATTGTGTATATGGGAAGCAAAATCGGGTGAGTTTCCTCTCTGGTGGTAAGAGGGCAAAACATATATTAGAGCTTTTGCATAGTGATATGTTTGGACCTGTGAAGGTTCCATCACTGGGTAAGTATGTGTACTATGTATCATTTATAGATGAATTCTCAAGGAATACATGGATATATTTCCCTAAGAAGAAATTTGATGTCTTTGATAGGTTTAAAGAATTCAAGGCTCTGGTGGAAAACCAAACAGAGAAGAAGATAAAGGTGTTGAGGATAGATAACGGTGGAGAGTTTTGCAGTAAGGAATTTGAAGAATTCTGTAAGAAGTGTGGTATAACACAATATAAGACTACTCCATATACAGCTCAACAAAATGGAGTTGCAGAAAGAATGAACAAGACGTTGATGGAAAGGGAAAGAAGCATGCTCAGTGGTGCTGGGTTAGGACAGGAATTCTAGGCAGAGGTGATGGAGACAACATGTTACTTGGTCAACAGATCACCTTCATTGGCGTTGGAGGATAAAACTCCATAAGAGGTATGAATTGGTAAGAAACCCTCACTTTCACATCTGAGGGTATTTGGATGTGATGCATATGTACATGTTCCAAAGGAGAAACGAACCAAGTTGGATAGTAAATATGAAAAGTGTGTTGAGTATGGAGCATGATTGTTTAGAGGTCTTTGTTTCAGCTGGATGTATACCCTAGGATGTTTGTACACCCCTCCATGTGGGGGGGTGCAGGGAGGACTTGTCCCCCCCGCGAGGGTCTTGGGGGGGGCCGATCCCCCCCGGATGGGGGGTCTCGGGGCCACCGGTCCCCTGATGGGGGTTTCGGGGGCAGCGCCCCCGAAGCTAAAAACATATGTAAAAATGCCTTGTAAAAGTTTAGTAATTTCTAGTCAATCTGGGTCATTCATTAGGCAGATGATCTAACGGTAGAACTTATGTTTAGTTTAGGGTTTTTTCCCTAGAAGGCAACCCCTCTCTTTGTATGAGGGCATTGTATTTGAGGCTGTGTAATAGATGTGTATTCTCCGAGCAAGAAACAGAGAGGTGAGACTGTGAGAGAAAACAAAGGATATTACAGTGGATCTGTTGTAGGTTGTGTCTATTCATTTTGCTGGATAATAGAAAGGAAGGACTGGCTGTTCAGAGTGGACGTAACCCAAACTCGGTGAACCATGTATATCTGTGTCTCTCTTGTTTTATGCATTTTCTGTGTTTATATTTCTGCAATATTTTATGTGTTCCATTACTCCGTAATATATAATTTTCTAACAACTCGTATCAGAGCTGAAGGTCTATTTGGCTGATAAACTCACAACAAAGAAGGGTTCCTCATTCGAGTGGGAGTAATGGCGAAATATGGTAAGTTTAGGGTCGAGAAATTTAACGGCCAAAACTTCTCACTGTGGAAGATGCAGATGGAAGATTATCTTTATCATAAAGATATATACCTACCATTAGGCATAAAAACAAAGATGTCGATGGGTATCACAGATGAAGAATGGAACCTTGTCGATAGAAAGGCACTCGGAATAGTATGGTTGTGCCTCGCAGTATCGGTCGCCTTCAATATTTCAAAGGAAACAATGACAAAGGGTTTGATTAAGGCACTGGAGAAACTATATGAAAAACCCTCGGCCTCAAACAAGGTATTTCTTATGAAACGATTATTTAATATGAATATGTTGGAAGGTGGATCTGTTGCAGACCATTTAAATCATTTTAATACTATTACAAGCCAGTTATGTTCTGTAGGGGTAAACTTTGATGATGAAGTTAGAGCTCTGTTATTCTTGTGCTCATTGCCAGAAAGTTGGAATGGTTTAGTAATGACCATTAGTAACTCTGTGTCTAGATCTAGTACTTTAAAGTTTGATGATGTTGTTGGTGCTATCCTTAGCGAGGAAATGCGACGGAAAAGCTCCAATGAGACATTGGGTAATTCTTTGAGTGCAGAGTCTAGGGTAAGAAAAATGGAAAGAGGAAAGAGCTCAGGATATCGCAATAAGTCAAGGAAAGGAAAATCCAAGTCTAGATTGGGGATAGTGTGCTGGAAATGTGGAAAGAAAGGACACCTAAAGAAAGACTGTAGTTCTCGAAAGGGAAAAGAAGGAGATGCACAACAAGAAAAAAATCATGAAGCAAATGTGACAGGTGAGGTGTTACAAGATGCTTTGATCTTTCTTTCGAAAATATTACTGATTCTTGGGTGGTAGATTCAGGGGCCTCATTCCATGCCACACCTAATAAGAAATACTTTCATGACTATGTTCAAGGAGATTTTGGAAAAGTTCGTTTGGGTGATGATAAACCCTATAAAATTGTTGGAATGGGTAAGGTTCTTGTAAGACAACAAAATGGAAACCAATGGCTACTAAAGGAGGTAAGGCATGTTCCAGATCTAAAGAAGAATATGATTTCAACAAGATAGTTAGGCAGTGAAGGTTGTGTGACAACTTTCACAGATAAAGCTTGGAAGGTCACTAGAGGAGCCCTGGTAATAGAAAAAGGTGAAAAGGTTGGTACATTGTATTTATGCAATGATATTTCTAACTCTGTTAATGCTTTAACTTCCAAAGGAGCAGATGTAGCATTATGGCATCATAGGCTCAGACACATGAGTGAAAAAGGGATGGAGATTCTTCACTCAAGGAATTTGTTGCCGAGTTTGAAGAATGTTGATTTGGATTTCTGTGAATATTGCATTTATGGAAAACAGAAGAGAGTCAGATTTCTCAGAGTTGGGAAAAAAAAGAAGAGCGAAAAATTAGAGCTTGTGCTTACAGATGTATGGGGACCTGCTCAGGTATCATCTCTTGGTGGCTCTCATTATTATGTTACTTTTATTGATGATGCAAC